>JAQQAE010022438.1:0-10255 GCA_029823295.1 Pseudamia nigra | reverse complement strand
CTCCGATGTATTTGTCGCTCCCCTCGCCGGACTATACAAAAAAACGCAACTTTTAATCAGGAAACTACGGTATTTGGGCGGGGCTGCAGCGGCGAGGCGCCACCCCCGACCACGGGTGGCGGCTGTTGTGTGGGCGTCATGGGACTGCAGCTGCCGGCCTCTGGGGAGACGCCGCCGCCGGCCAGGCGCTGGGTGGCGAGGAGCTGCTGCTGCCGCTGCTCAATCTTCACCTGCTCCAGTTTCTGAGTCGCCTCGATCTTCGCCAGCTGTTTGCTCTTCTGACGCATTTGCTGAGAGAGACAGAGGCAACGTCAGCGTGTGATTGGTCGGTTCAGAGGAGTCAGTGTGATGACATGACAACGCTCGCTGTCCCTCTCTCTCTCTGACAGTGGTGAAGGTGAGTTTACAGCGTGCAGGGGAGGGGGAAGGAAAAACAGGCCAGAAACAAACTACGGCTACATGCATCACCTCCCACTGTGAGCCGTTTCTCATTCACACCATTCATTCTCATCTCAGGCCAAACACGTCTTCACCTGTCGACCGGGGTTTCACTCTGACGGCCATTTATTCTCTACGCAAGTGTGTGTGTAGCAAACATCGCTGGCATTTACGCTCCGACGCATACTTTACGTAGACGCTCCGACGCGTACTTTACGTAGACGCTCCGACGCGTACTTTACGTAGACGCTCCGACGCGTACTTTACGTTCACGCTCCGACGCGTACTTTACGTTCACGCTCCGACGCGTACTTTACGTTTATACTCCAAAAGCGTACTTTACGTTTATACTCCAAAAGCGTACTTTACGTTGGTGTGGATGTACACAATCCATCCACTAGCGAGAAAAATGTTTGTCATGATTCATTATGTGTCAAACATTTTATTTGTTTCCTCCAATAAATGATCTGGTTCATCTTTAACTTTTTACTCCGTTATTAACATATTACAGCAAATAATCCAACACATCACAGTCATGTTGGGGTTTGATTGACATGTTGCTATGGTAACAAGTCGGACCTTCTTATCTTCTATTTATTCAATATGTTCATAGTTTTACCTGATATTCACTCAGTCGTGTAAATGTTTGTCATATGATTCTGTTTGGTGAAGTTTTAGCGTCCGTAGGCTAATAGTTAGTTAGCTTTACCTACACTCTGCTGGCACCGCCGCCGTTCGTACAAATATGCTCACATGCTGTTTGTAGCTCCGAGATGTTGTCCAAGATGACACTAATATATACAGTCTATGGCACAGACTGTCCTCAAAAAGTTGAGTCATTTCTGTTAATCTTTGGGTGTTTATGTTGCGTTCTGTTCTTCTTCTATTCTTCCACCACATGAGCTGTACTGCGCTACAGCGCCCCCACAATTTCTGGTGGCACTGCACCGTTTCCTACGCTGAGGACAGATCCATAAGACCCTGGAAAACGTACCAAACTTGTAACGTGATGCAGGCTGAGCCCGGTCGGAACGGCCCCCTCTGTAGGAGGATGTGGACTGAACGTGGAGGAGGGACGGACCTTTAGCGGAGCCTGAAGCGTTGCGTGGGTTCCTGTGGTCGTATGCATGTAGACATAGTGTGGGAGTGAACAGAGTCTCTTCCTCCTGTCTGTCTCTCACCTGCTTCAACACTTGGTCACAGTGAATGTGAAGCTGCTGACGTCCTCCACTCACCTTCCTCTGAGAACCAGACGCTCCCCGACCTCACTGCGCCTTCAACGCCTTCGTTTTCTACTCATTCAACAGAAAAGCCAGTCCAACGCTGGGTCCGTCTGATAAATCTACTATCTACCTTAAGTAGATCTATCAGACGGATCATTTACAGCACCTTAAAAAACGTCCACCGTGTCCAGAAGTGCAGTCGACCCGCTGAGCTTCACTTCATGAAGCCATGGTGGACTGTTTTCTCTGAACGTTTCTTTATGTTCTGCCTGTTTTTTCCAGGATTAGCTCAGACCGAGGTGAAGGTGAGCATCAGCAGTTAGTTCACATTCAGAGCGACGCAGCATCATCCGTTCATCAACAGACAGTTCAGAGACGGACGAGGACACACCCAACACTCTGGGTCACATGACTCGTCGGCTGACGTTTAACTGGAGGAGCTTGGTCGGCTCCGCCTCCGCTCAGGCCAAACCGTCGTCCCAGAGGTGGTGACTGTGTCCGTCCTGTGTCCACGGGTCTGAGATCCTCCGTGTCCTCAGAGGACGGCCAGGTTTCACCGTGTCCTGGAGCTCGGGACCAGCTTCGTTTTGTCACATCCTTCAGTGTTTTGTTGCTGTTCTAGATCCATAAACCAAATCACTCAAAGAAACACTAAGCCCTAAAGTGAAATTCAAGCCGTGATTGGTCGGTTTCTGACCCCCCCTTCCCCCCTCCCCCGAGCTCCAGCGGTCAGTGAAACCTCGGACCGGATGAGGATCTGAGACGGTCCTGGACCAGGCGTCTGTCTGAACGGGGCGGGGTCTTACCGGAGCCTGTCGGCCTGCTGCTACAGGTGCCTGGTGGGGACAATCTGAATGTGATGGTGATTTTAGCTGGACTCCCCCTCTGTCATTTACCTCTCCCTTTACAGCAGAGACAGCAGTGAATGAGCATCAACCACACAGAATCAACATCAGCATCATCCCTGCACCGCCACAGGAGGCTGACGGTTACCATGGTTACAACGATACGACCCGCAACAGGCTGATGGTTACTATGGTGACCATGGAAGGATGGCAGCAGGTGGATGGTTACCACGGTGACCACACCCTGACCACAGGAGGCTGATGGATACCATGGTTATTACGACCTGACTGTAGGAAGCTGGTTACCATGGTGACCACACCGGACTATGCAGTTGATGGTTACCGTGATGACCACACCCTGACTACAGGCAGCTGATGGTTACCATGGTAAGTACTCAAAGCCCAAAACCAACACCAGCAAACAGACACATTAAACACTAGTTTGGTCATATTTTATGATCTCATCATGTGGGCGGGACAGCAGCGGTAAAGGGGCGGGGCCTCTCCACCAAACCCGCTGAACCCTGGTGTTGGTTTTGGTCTCCTCTACTCAATGGATGATAACGACATGTTGTTATACCTCTGAATGATGATGATGATGATGATGATGATGATGATGGACTCACCTGTCTGAATTTCCACTCCTGCTCCTGCTCCGACTCCTTGGGCCTCAGCGGGTCCCGGAAGCCCGCCTCTGTTTCCACGGCGACCGGATCATAGGGGCTGGACAGCGGCTGTGGCGGGACGTGGCGTTTCGGCGCCTCCGCCGGCAACTGCACCTTGTTGATTCGCTGAGCTGCTCGGTTGTCCCGCGCTTTTTGCTGAAATGATAAAAAGATGCATCGATGCCAGATTCAAAGTTTAAAAGAAGATTCTCTGATGAAAACTCGACACATAAAGGTCGAAAAGGTCGTGAATAGTCACATCATGATTAAACTGAGGCTGTGTTTTCTGAACATCCAGGGACCAGATTGGACAGAACACCTGCACAGGTGGACTTTAAACAGCTGAATCAAATAGATGTCGGTTCAAATCCTACAGATCAACATATCAGAGCCATTCGACATAAACTCACCACAAACGGCGCTCTGTCCTGTGAACTGGCCTTCCTCCACAGCTTGGCAATCTGCTTCACTCTGGTCGACCAGTCTGACACGAAAACCACAAAACACTGAGTTTGAGACAGAACTGGACTGTAGTACAGTGCACATCTGTGTGTAGTGGTAGTACCTGGGTGCTGCTCCTTCAGCTGGGGGAACTTGGTATTACAGTACAGGACTGGTGCGACTGTCGCCCCCTCCCCCAGTGCCTCCTCCTTCTCCCACTTCAGCATGCTCCTCTGCGCTGTCGACATCACGTCCTGCTCACCCTCTGCTGCCGGCTGACTGGCTACAGCTAGTCCGGGGGCGGAGCCTGGAAGCTGCAGAGGCGGAGGAGCGGGGGTGGGGCCTGCGGGAGGAGGCATTCTGAAGCCCGAGGGGCCCTGGGAGCCGCTCGGCATCATTGGAGTATTGGGGAAGTGAGAGGAGGCTCCCATCAGGCCGTTCATGAGCGGGAGGCGAGGAAACGAACCGGCTGAGGAAAAAAAAGACACTATGTCAGTACCTGGATGGATTTTATCCTCGTAACATATGCGTATACCCTCCTACCGTACCCGTATTCCCTTGTACTATACGCGTACACCCTCGTCCCGTATCTATTTTCCCTCATACTGTACACACAGACCCTCGTACCGTACGCGTAGACCCTCGTGCCGTACGCGTAGACCCTCGTACCGTACGCGTAGACCCTCATGCCGTACGCGTAGACACTCGTGCCGTACGCGTAGACCCTCGTGCCGTACGCGTAGACCCTCGTGCCGTACGCGTAGACCCTCGTAACCGTACCTGGTTTTCGTCCTGTCGGACGACTGTACATGCTTTCCCTTGTACCCCGGTACCGTGTGATTTTCCTCATACCTGTGTACAGTACGTGCGTCTTGCTGCCTGTGGGGGCGCTTCCGTGCTGACTTTGCTCTGATTGGCTGCCACTGGGGCTCAGGACGGCGGTGAAAACCTCCTCCACATCTTTTCCCTCCAGCTCTGAAAGACAAAGCGTATGGATTGGTGACGGCGGTGCAGGCGCCTGCGCAGATCCATGGGTTTTATCCGGTAGCTGCGTCTCACCTGGGATTTTGTAGAGTTTGCTGAGGATGGCGCCTGGAAAACAACCACCACGTGACCGATGTTACACATTTAAAACAAGGGGAAAAAACACCGACAAATAGAAACAATAGGAGCTTAGTTTTGAGGTTAGTTTTAGTTCATTTTCACAGAGTATTTTGTTGAGTTTTGTCTTTTTTTATTTAAGTTCATGAGTTTTGTCTGCCCATGTTTTCTGGATTATTCTGTTTTTTTTTGGGTTTTTTTGGCGTCTCACCGTCCGTCACCATCTTGTCCAGTTCGGGATTCAGGATCGCATCCAGAGGCTCCTCCTGCACCGCCCTCTGGCCCCGCCCACCACTTCCTGTAGGGTCAGAGGTCACGGAGGGGTCGTCCATGGAGCCGATGTCCAGACCGGCTACGACAGACAGAGACAGACAGACTTTAATGGACGAGTGTGACGAGTTTTTAACGACGGACACTGATTTATCTGGAGAAGAAAAACAAGCGTTAAAGGAGGGAAAATGAATCAGATGTAAACAGTGCAACTACACTGACCAGAAAATACCGACAGTACTCGAGTAAAAGTACTGCTACTTCCTCCTTATAATGAGCACAAGAACTCATCAATAGCAGTACTTGAGTAAGAATGAATACGTCCATTTTTTAAGCAGTTTTAGTGATTTTTTCATAATATTTGTCAGTTTTCTTGATTCTTTTTTACAGTTTTACTTGATTATTTGGCAATTTTTGCTCGTTGTTTTGTACGTTGTGTTGATTTAATTATTTTTGTTGATTGTTTTCATCAGAGTTCAGTCATTTTTTGCTGATATTGTTGTATGTTTCATTGATTGTCTTGTATTTTGATATATTTATTGACACTACTTTCACACTAGACTTGATTCCGTTTTTTTTTGGTGTGTTTTATTTTGTTGTGTATTTTTGACTCATTTGGTTGTGCGTTTGTTGACTTCGTTTCTCGGTTATATTGTACATTTTTAATTGACCTGACTCTCCTTTTTTGAACTTTTGCTCATTTTGTTGTGTATTGGGTTCATTTTTATTTATGAAATATACTTTGAACAAAAATTGACCAAAAACAACAGAATAGTCAAATAAAATGAAGGTAAAAAAAACAAAAAATGTACAAAATGTCACAAAAATATGGAAAAATGAGCAAAATTCCACGAAAATGAAAATACATATTTTTTTTAATTGAAGAATAAAAACAGTCATGCGTCACATGGTTCTTTGTGGATTGGGATACTTTTGTGGCTCCAGACCGGGGGGGTCCGAATGTTTTATCTGGTAGCGTCGGCATGTTTTATCTGGTAGCATTAGCATGCGGCCTGCATTTAGAACTTGTATGAGGAAGTTGTTTTACGTTTTAAAAATGAACTTGCGGGCCACCGTTGGCCCTCTGCGGTGTAAAGGATGCTAACCCTGCCCTCTATTAACCTGGAGTTACATTCGACAAGTCTCATAATAAAGTCACCACATGACAATTCTGTTGAACTTTAAAGACCCTGTGACCTTTGACCTGTATAAACATAGATTACAGGCACCGGTTCCGGGGTCATCCTGTCCGTCGAGTTTGGCGAGCTTAGCTTTGTTCAGTTTACGCGGACAGAAGGACGGCGTGGGTGTGGTTAGAAACGGGATGAGTGTAGGCGTCGCCGAGGAGGAAACTGGGACAGGACGCGCTGTGCTACAAGCATGAGAAGAGGAGGAGGAGGAGGAGGAGGAGGAGGAGCTTGTTTCAGTGATTCTTACCAAACGGAGACGGAGAATGCTCCACGTGGAACTGACCTACAACATCAACACACAACGTCACCGTCTGAACCGACCAATCACAGTCACAGTTCACAGCCTGGTTCTTGTACAAGCGGCAGCAAATGAGGATCATGGGTAACGGAGCACAACTGTGGCTGTATACATGTTTTATAGGACATGTACGCACTGCATACTACATATCACCAGTAACCATGACGACACCCACTGGGGCCAACAGGAAATAGCCATATTTGGACAAATGACTGTGGAGCTATGAGGATGTAGTACTGTATGTCTGGGGTCTTATGGGAACGCTAAAGCTAATGCTAGCTTAAGACTGTGTAAAGCACTGTGTAACAGTCACATTATGGCTCGAGTGTAAAAACACTGAACCACAGCAACAGCCTGTTCATTAAATAAATAAAAGATACAAAAGGGGGCGGAGCTATCATACACACCTGTCAATCAAACACCACACCAGATTTGTTCGATTATTTACTGTAACGTGTGAATAACAGGGTGAGAAACAGGCGTCCATGAGGAGCTCAGAGGAGAAGCTCTGCTCCTCCACATCCAGAGGCGTCAGGAGACTCCTCTGGATGTGGAGGAGCAACAGGAACCAGACGAACACCAACACGATGGACGAATGTGAAAACATGGATCAGATCATTGATCAGAAATGTTTGAGGCCATGACGACTCAAGACCAACATTTACACACTGAGGATTTGAACCACGAGTCACATGGCCGTTGTTGAATGAATGACACCCCCAGTGGCTGAGGGTGTTATTACAACAGTGATTTCCACGTCGTCCTCACTGTACAAAACATTCCACTCAAACACATAATAAAAAGACTGACATCCATCCATCTTCTACTGCATCTCCATGGGATCGGGGGGCCCAGACTTCCCTCCCCGGCTACTTCATCCAGCTCTTCTGGGGGGACCACGAGGCGTTCCCAGGCCAACCAAGAAACATAGTTTCTACAGTGTGCCCTGGGTCTTCCCCGGGGTCTCCTACCAGTGGGACGTGCCCTGAACACCTCACCAGGGAGGCGTCCAGGACGCATCCGGACCAGATGCCTGAGCCACCTCATCTGACTCCTGTGGATGTGGAGGAGCAGCCCCTCCCAGATGACTGAGCTTCTCACCCTGTCTCTAAGACAGAGCCCACCACCTGGTGAGAAAACTCATTTCAGTCGCTTGTATCCTGGATCTTGTTCTTTCAGTCGTGACTCAAAGCTCACGGTCATACGTGAGGGTAGGAACGTAGATCTTTGGGATCAGCTCCTTCTTCACCATGATGGACTGATGCCGTGTCCACCTCACTGCAATGCCGCACCGATCCACCTGTCAATCTCCCCGACCCCAAGGGAGACTCCAACCTCTTCCGGCCGAGGACCATGGTCTCAGATGTGGAGGTTCTGATCCTCATCCTGGACCTGAACCGCTGCAGTGAGAGCTGCAGGTCACGACCTGATGAAGCCAACAGAACCACATCATTTGCAAACAGCAGAGATCCAGTCCTGAGGTCACCAAACCGGACCCCCTCGACGCCCTGGATGAACACAGAAATTCTGTCCATAAAGATTATGAACAGAATCAGTGTCAAAGGTCAACCCTGGAGGAGTCCGACCCTCAGTGGAAACAAGTCCAACTTACTGCCGGCAATGTGGACCAAGCTCTGGCACCGGTCATACAGGGGCCAAACAGCCCTAATCAGTGTGTCTGGCACCCCATATTCCCGGAGCACCACCCACAGAACTCCCCGAGGGACACGGTCAAATGCCTTCTCCAAGTCTACCAAACACATGTAGACTGGTTGGACCCTCCAGAACCCTGCTGGAGAGCTGGTCCACTGTCCCATGACCAGGAGGAAAACCACACTGCTCCCTCCTGAATCTGAGGTTCTACTGACCGATGGATGCTCCTCTCCAGTACCCAGAATAGACCTAAGGCTGAGGAGTGTGACACACTTTGGTTGGACACACCCTCCGGTCGCCCTTCTTAAAGAGAGGAACCACCACCTGGTCTGACAATCCAGAAACTCTGCCCCCGAGGTCCACGCGATGCGTCAACCAGGACGACCCCACAACATCCAGAGCCTTGAGGAACTCCAGGAAATGATTCACAATTAATCCAAGTTAGCAAATAATCAGCAGGACATTGAGCGAAATGAGAAGAATTAACCAGAAGAACAAAAATGACCAAAATGAGGAGAATTTTCACCCAAAGACAAACGTAGAGGTGACGAGCACAGACCCTCCTGACGGTTCATCAACACCTTCTGTTTGTGACGTCATTTAAACAGCTGATCACACACACACACACGTGAGGATGACGATCAACAGAACGTGTGTGTGTTGTATGTTATTTGTGTGTTGTATGTGTGTCACATGTACCTGTGTGTCCTGTTTCCAGAATGTGAGGGTCAGTGTTGAGAACATCAGACAGATCCACCAGAACCTCCTCCGAAATGGCTGCATGGACACACACACACACACACAAACAATGACAACACACACAATGATAAACACACAATAACACACACACAATGTTAACACTCGTGACCAAACACCAACGACTGGTATCACACTCAAACTGCCTTTCAGAGCTTCCTGAGTCAGACTAAAATCACATTTCCAGATAAACTGTAGAATAAATAAATCCTCCTTAATTGATCTGAGACAAAGTGATTATTATGATTAATTAATGTAACATAATTCAATGTCAAAGGAACAAAAAAGCCACAAATTCAATGAGCTGTTTGTGAGTCTGAATGAATGAATGAATGAATGTGTCCATGTCCGGCCTCAGGTCAGAACATGAATTAAAACTGGACTCACGCAGCGCTCTGGTTTTCTGAGGGGCGGGGCCATGAAGTAGTCTGGGGGTGGGGCCTTTCATTTCTCCAGGAGCTGCTCCTGATTGGCTGACGCCCGGTACCTCTGGCCCCGCCCTCCGTTGCACTTGTCTGCTCCGGTCCAGTAGATCCCGACCAAAGAATGCCTCCTGGAAGAAGAGACGGACTGCCAATCAGAACGCAGCGTTGTCATCCACCCATCACCCACCCATCTTCCATCCACCCTTCATCCATCCATCCATCCATCAATCATCATCCATCCATCCACCCATCACGCACCCATCATCCATCCACCAATCATCCATCCACCCATCATCCATCCACCCATCCATCCATCAATCATCATCCAATCATCATCCACCCATCAATCATCCATCCAATCATCATCCACCCATCAATCATCCATCATCTTCCTCTTATCGTGGTCAGGGTCTCATAGCAGCCTCAGCAGAGAACCCACCCACTTTCCCCAGCTCCTCTGGGGGGACCCCCTTAGCGTTCCCGGGCCACTGAGAGACATTAGAGCCTCCAACATGTCCTGGGTCTGCCCCAGGGCCTCCTCCCACTTGGAGCTATTTTTGGCAACCAGGGATTGGACCACCCAAACCCCCGCCTTCAGCTGCACCCAAACCACACAGCAGAGCGTGTTCTACACGCATGACGCGTTCTATGCGTGTTCTTTACGTGTGATGTTTTATATGCGTGTTCTTTACGTGTGATGTTTTATATGAGTGTTCTTTACGTGTGATGTTTTCTATGCGTGGTCTATACGTGTGATGTTTTCTGTGCGTGTTCTTTACGTGTGATGTTTTATATGAGTGTTCTTTACGTGTGATGTTTTATATGAGTGTTCTTTACGTGTGATGTTTTATATGCGTGTTCTATACGTGTGAGGTTTTATATGCGTGTTCTTTACGTGTGATGTTTTCTGTGCGTGTTCTTTACGTGTGATGTTTTATATGCGTGTTCTT
>JAQQAE010022437.1:0-10255 GCA_029823295.1 Pseudamia nigra | reverse complement strand
AGTGAATCATTTGAAACAAAAGTAAAATACAAAGATAGTATTGAACATAAGGGACAAGTGGTGAGTGTAGTGGACAGATCTCACCCACTTCGTCACACACATATTTTTTTGGAACTGTACAATGCTCTCCTCTTGGCAAAACAAATGTCAAAACAAGCCAGTGACATACAGCGGTGACACTCCCTCAGGCTATTTTGTGTGATTGACCAAAATTACAACACATAACTGGTAGTGATGGAAAGAGAAAGTACGCATGGACAAAAAAAAACACCTGTGGTTGGGGTGACAATTTGTCTCACCTCTTGTGAAGAGTCCATTTTTCTTCAATGCACCTAAGCTCGGCTCAGTGACTCTTCCTGATCCTCAGTCAGATCCCCCTCCAACCAATCACATTTTTATGAGAGGCACTGAAAAAACAGAAAACACAAAGGAACTTCAACTAACATAAATAAGGAAATTCAATTTAAAAAGTTCTTTGCTTCACGTTTAAATACAGTTTAGTCCGGGTTAGGTTAGCTAGGAGTCAGTTCTCCAAGCTCCCAACACAGCCCCCCATAACTACTCCTGTCGCCAGACCCTGCGGGTTTGTACATAACTTGAGTTATGGTCTATACTAGCCCTGGGTGATGTGTTTTGAACCTATCCTGTCGGAGGATGAAGGTGTGCGTTTGCCAAACTCACCCCTACATGTCTGGTGGCGTTAGCGTGCTACTTAAAAGTTCAATTCTCAGTCTGTAGGTCAATGGGTCAGTTGTCTGCGCTGTTCTGTCAAACCTCTCGTTTTCCATCATCCCAAATCTCCAACACTCACTTAGTCGAGTCTCTTGATTCTCCACCTGTTCGGTCAGCGTCGCTTCTCATCACTCTCTACATGGTCCGTCTCTTCCCTCGGCTGCCTCACCTCAGCTGCTTAGATTAGCTTGTCCTCACACAGCTGATGACAGAGTTTACAAATCACAGCCACATCCTCTGAATGTGTGTCAATCAGTGAATCCCTGAGCTGAAAATCACACATACGGAAACTCGATCCTAACACAGTGGCTTTCGAGGAAGCAGTGAAAACAAAGCAGGCTATTTATTAACCATGTATGATTATGAAGAAAATGAGTGAAAAATGAACAAAAAAAAATCAAGAAACTGAGTAATAAAATGAACAGAAAAATCAAGAAAATTATTTAAAAATCAACAAAATCATGTAAATGATTGAAAATGAAGAAAATTATGAAGAAAATGAGTAAAAAAAATGAACAAAATAATCAACAAAATGAGTAAAAAATGAACAAAATCATGTAAATGATTGAAAATGAACAAAATCATGAAAATGATTGGAAATGAACAAAACAATGAAGAAAATGAGTAAAAAAAGAACAAAATAATGAAGAAAATGAGAAAACGTGAACAAAATCATGTAAATGGTTAAAAATGAACAAAACAATGAAGAAAGTGAGTAAAAAATTTAACAGAATAATGAAGAAAATGAGTAATAATGAACAAAGTAATGAAGAAAGTGAGTTAAAAAATTAACAAAATAATGAAGAAAATCAGTAAAAATTAACAAAATAATGAAGAAAATGAGTTCAAAAATGAACAAAATAATGAATAAAATGAGTTAAAAAAAGAACAAAATAATAAAGAAAATGAGTAAAAATGAACAAAACAATGAAGAAAATGAATTTAAAAATGAACAAAATCATGGATGTGATTGAAAATGAACAAAACAATAAAGAAAGTGAGTTAAAAATGAACAAAATCATGTAAATGATTGAAAATTAACAAAACCCTGAAGAAAGTGAGTAAAAAATGAACAAAATCATGTAAATGATTGAAAATGAACAAAACAATGAACATAATGAGTAAAAAATGAACAAAATAATCAACACAATGAGTAAAACAATGAGCAAAATCACATAAATGATTGAAAATGAGCAAAATAATGAAGAAAATGAGTACAAAAATGAACCAAAAAATCAAGAAATTGAGTAAAAAATGAACAGAATAATCAAGAAAATGATTTAAAAATGAACAAAATCATGTAAATGATTGAAAATGAACGAAATCATGAAGAAAATTAGTAAAAAATTAACAAAATCAGGTAAGTAATTGACTTTGCAGGAGATATTTTTTTCCTCCCAAAAGTGAAACATTTTATATCAGGTTGTCTCACTAGGTCTGACGAAATGTGCCCCTAATATAAATGAAATAAAAATGAAATAGAATGATGTAAAATGATATAAAAGGGTATAAAATAATTGTGACGGCCCTTTGCTGGCGTTGGGTGGCCTCTACTAATGTTGGTTTGTGTTAAGGGTGGACTGGAGGAGGCGCTGGAGGTGACCGTGGGACCCAGCAACACTTCCGGTCCGGCCCCTTTAAAAGCTGGCTTCCGCTGACTCTTGGAGAGAGCGCTGGAGAGCGTTTCTCCTTGGAGAGAGGTTCTCCTTGGAGAGAGGTTCTCCTTGGAGAGAGGTTCTGGTTCTTTCTTTGTCTTTCTCGGTTCCGGGTTGATGGCTTTCTTCCCCAGTACCCGGGAGAAGACGACTGCCTGGGCTGTTCTTCCGACCTCTGCCACATGCACGCCATGTTACGCCGTGTGATCGTTTCCTTGAGTTGTATGCTTTTGTGTTACACGTTTTGCATACAACAGCACACACACCTGATGCAGGTTATCTCACTGATTACATCCCACTTTACGTCATACTTCATTACTGACCACATGCAGATAGTGTTTGTTTTCTTTAACGATTAACTTTAGTTTAAATAAATACTTCAAAACGATGCCGTTGTCTCTTCCCCGTTCTTTGTTGCGGCCCGTGAGCCGGGGTCGTAACAATTATATAAAATAAAATGAAATTAAATAAAATGTTCCCCCTGTCATTGTGGCTCCCACTTGGCACCACACTGATTTATGAGTAAATGGAGGAGCAGCAGCTCAGTCGTCATCTTTCCCACTCTGCCCCTGGGCAGAGAACGCAGCACCAGCCTCCGGTACTGTCCGTGTTGGCGGCAAAATAACCTGGACCCAGTCATCAGGGCGGTTGCGGGGATTCTACCGGTCCCGTCGGGTCACAGTGGACCCGGTTGTACCGAAGCGGACGCGCGGAGCTCGTCGTGCCTCGTGACACCGAGCCAGTTGTGAGGTCGGTACCGAGCGGCTAAAGCTAACTGCGCCGATTCGGTGCACGAGCGGCTGTTTGTCTTTGGGCCGCGAGCAGCGAAATAACGGACACTTTTCAACTCGAACCGCAAAAAAAAAAAAAAACAAAAAAAGACGTTTATATGAAATATGACGCAGGTTTTATTTATTAACATGTTCACACTGTTTTATCCCTTTTTGTTTATTTTATTACTGTGTTGATTTTGATCGTTTTTGGTCATTTATTTGATGATTTTGCTCGTTTTCGTCCAATTTATTGATTCTTTTGTTAATTTTCCCAGCCTTTGTTCTATTTGCGGATTTTTTTTAATTGCTGAATTATTAAATTTTGAAGTTTGAATATGTTCATTATCGTTATGAAATCGCAATGAAAATACAAGCAGCAGCTCGATAAGGGTTAAAAAAAACATACGGAACAGAATAAATAGAAATACATACTACTATATAGAACAAATATGAATTATGCACAGATTGAATTCTGGTTTTGTGAATTTTGGTTCATTTTCTTGAATATTTCAGTGATTTTTTTGTGCATTATTTCGCACATTTTTTTCATTCTTTTTTTTATATTCTGTGAATTTTTTAAAAAGCCATTTTTATTTAGTTTATTTACTAATGTTGTGAATTTTTAACCCTTGTATCGTCTTCACTTGTTGGTATTGAACAGTATCCTCCACCTCCAAAAAGAAGTAAAACTGTCCATGAAATGAACAAAGAACAAAAATAACCAACAAAATCAAGAAATGTCAAGGAAAAATGAACAGTCGTCCTGCAAAACCAAATTCTTATCATTTTGTTGGTTTTGCAGGACGACTGTTTATTTGTCCTTCACATTTGTTCATTTTCTTGTTATTTTTGTTCAAATTGTTGTTCTTTGTTTATTTTGTGGATAGTTTTGCTTCTTTTTGTGCAGTTTTGTTGATATTGATGATGATTTGGTTCCTTTTGGGCATTACTTCACTCCATTTTCTAAATTATTTTGCTCATTGTCATCCTTTTTTTTCTTCCATGTTGTTCATTGTTTTCATTTTTAAGTATTTTGTTCATATTGGTAATGATCTTGTTTCTTTTTTTCAGTTTTGTTCATTTTCTTTGTTATTTTTTTAACTTTGTGGCTAATTTAGCTTCTTTTTCGGTTCCGTTTTATTCATGTTTGTTGATGAAGTACATGTAAAGGAGTAAATGTATTTGAGTACTTGGACCTGTGAGGACGGTGGAGGGTGTAGTAACATATCCACCGTTTAACACCCCATGTGAAGACAATACAAGGGTTCAAGCCATTGGGAAACAAACTCAACTAGCAGTACAATAATAAATTGCCTTGTTGTTTGAGGAAATTTCTGACCCTTTTTGAAGCATGAAGCCAAGACGACAAACTAACATCTTGTACCTGTTCTGTTTTGTCAAAAGGGGATCGGTGGGGGGAGGAGGACGAGATTCTGATGGAGGAGTAGAGGAAAGTTGCCCATCATTGTGTGTCGCTTGGGCATCAGAGGCGTAATGGACTCTGCAGAAAAGGTGAGAAAAACAGTCTTTGCCATCAACAGATGAGCATTAAAATTCAAAGGATTAATGCAGTTGTGCTGCGCAGACAGATTAACCCTATTAATGCTCCTCTAACGACTACAAATCCATCATTATATCAAGGATCACTGGCAAGTAAAGGTAAAAGACAGTCCATCATAGCTTTAAGAAATGGTCTGTTAGCCTCGAAATCTCAAAACCATTAGACACCATGAGGAAAACAGCTTCCATGAGGATTGTTCCCAGTTTCTTAGTCAGGAAATTCTAAAAATCTGTAGCTCTTGGTTCCTTTCCTGGGACAGTCCTCGTGAGTGTCCACACAAGAGGGTACAAACCTTGTTCCTGTTCATACAACTTGAATTACAGCATGCTTCAATGTAAAAATAGAATTTTAAAAAATCATTCTTCTAATTGTTTAACGTCTGTTGTGTTGTTTGTTTCTGTCTGCTTTTTGTTGGTGTCTGTTGTAAAAGAAATTCTCATCTTGATTACTTTCATTCATGTGGGAACCATTATTTTTGTTAAACCAGAATGTTTCAAAGTAATTATTGAAACTAAATGTCCTCTAGACTGATCTGCTGGTTATTTGTTGCTTAGTCGAGATATTTCTGTCACTTTGTTGTTCCAGAAACCAAACAATCAGCAGAAAGACACAGGCCCTGTGACTGCAGCAAAAGTAAAGAGACCACATGGCTGTAACCAGTGTGGGAAAACTTTTACTAGCGAGGACAGTCTCCGTAAAAGACACCCATGCAGACACACTGGAGAGAAATCATACAGCTGTGATCAGTGTGGAAAGGCGTTCAAGGCCCCAAGTCACTTAAAAAAGCACCAACTTATTCACACTGGGGAGAAACCGTACCCCTGTGCCTATTGTGGAAAGACTTTCACTGAAGCGCGGGACTGTAAAACACATGAACGCATCCACACTGGTGAGAAACCACACAGTTGTAACCATTGCGAGAAGACTTTCACAACAGCCAGTCAGCGCAGAGTACATGAACGCATTCACACTGGTGAAAAGCCGTATCGCTGTGACATATGTGGAAAGACTTTCAACCAGGCAGGTCACCTCAGAATGCATAAACAGAGCCACAGTTGTGAGAAACCGAGCCGCTGTGACCTGTGTGGGAAGACTTTCAGCCAACCGAGCCACCTCCGGTTACACAAGCGCATTCACACCAAAGAGAAACCATACAGTTGTGACCAGTGCAGGAAATCTTTCAGTCAATCTGGAATCCTTAGACGACACCAACGTGGCCACACTGGAGAGAAACCATACAGGTGTGAGCAGTGTGGTAAGGCCTACACCCAACTGTACTACCTCAGAACGCACCAACGTGTTCACACTGGCGAGAGACCGTATAAGTGCAATGAATGTGGGACGGCTTTCCGATCTGCACCTTGTTTACGTGATCATCACCTGAGGCACACGAAGGAGTTGGTGATCCCGTGCGAGGTGTGTGGAAAAGTATTTTGGTCGTCTTCCACGTTGCGCACTCACCAGCTAACGCATAGTGGAGAGAAACCCTATGACTGCAGAGAATGTGGGAAATCCTTTGGTCGATCGTCTACGCGTAATAAACATGAACGTATCCACAAAAGAGTAGCAGGGAACAGCTTTGAAAAGGGTGAGAAACATTTCCAGATTTACTGATAATCAGTCTTTCGTACAATCAATGCTAAAGTTTGCTAGTTTGCGTAAATTGAATTGCCTTAATGTCGTGGACGAGACACGCCAAACCACTAACTGTGCTTCTCTTAACTCAGTACCTCTTCTGTCCACAGCTGAACAAAGCAAACCACATGATGTTGCAGCTGTAGCAGAAGTTTGCGGGCCAAGAAAGGTTTCACAGAACGTATCACAGCATGACTCAGATCTGGGACCATTTGAAGACGACGAGGTCTCTTGTGACACTGACTCTGGTAGCATTCAAACGCACTATGTGGTGGTAAATGTGTGACAGCAGATCTGCTTCAAACTGCAAATCTCGGTTGACTGCTGTGCCTGTGTCCTTTTAATCAGAAGAACTGAAACCAAAACCAACACCATGTCTTATGTAAGCAAATTAATATTAACCCTGGTCTGTTATTTGGGTCAAATTGACCCTTTGTCTTGTATTTGTAAGTGGAAGGTACTTATAAATAAAAGTACTTGAGGTAGTAAGTAACTTTATAGCATGGAACAGATTTATCTAATCTTTTTTTGAGGGGTGATTTTTGTGGTTTATTTTACTCCTTTATATTTTTTTTACCTTTTTTGCTCAGTTTCTTCGTCATATTGTTCTTTTTTTCATTTACTTGATTATTTTATTTTTTGGTTCATATTGTTGCTTTTGCAGGATGACTGTTCATTTTTCCTTCAGATTTGTTCATTTTCTTGGTTATTTTTTTTTCAACTTGTTCTTTGTTCATTTTGTGGATAGTTTTCCTTCTTTTTGTGCAGTTTTGTTGATACTGATGATTATTTGGTTCATCACTTTGTTCCATTGTCTATTTTCTAAATAAATTTGCTCATTTTCTTGGTTATTTTGTTCAGTATGAAGATAATTTTCAATTTTGTTCATTTTCTTTGTGGATATTATTTTGTGGATAGTTCTGCTTCTTTTTTGATTGAGTTTTGCTCGTTTGTTGATGATTTTTCTCGTTTTCTTCACTTGGAGCAAAAGTGAGGTACTCTGCAAAACGTCTCATGGGAAAAACTACTCAAATACATGTAAATGAGTAAATGTATTTGAGTACTAGCACCTGTGTAGTGTCTGCAGAGGAAGATATCCACCGTTTAACAGCCACAAGTGAAGACAATACAAGGGTTAGTGCATTTTTTTCTCAGTAAAACAAGCCAAAGGAGGGAAACTATTTGGGCCTTGACATGCACTGTATTTGTTGTGTTATACAGGCTGCTATTAATGAGTTTTCATTTTCAGATAATCATAAACATTACCTCAGTCCACACAGAAATATTGCACATGAATTGTAATTCACCTAAGTAGTAGAAATATAAAATACAGAAATGAACGGCTCATCACCTCCCAACAATTATTACAAGCAAGTTTGTTGTGCTTATAATAGAAATATAAAATACAGAAATGAACGGCTCATCACCTCCCAACAATTATTACAAGCAAGTTTGTTGTGCTTATAACACAGCTCCTGTGATATATATTCAACAACTGTTATTTTCGTATAATTTTCTTCTGGAAAGCATTGTGTGCATCGCAATCTCAACCTTATTTAATCCCAGTTTGAACTGCTAGGTTTTCTGCTCCTTGTTGCTATCTGAAAGGAATAAATTATGGTCGTCGAGATCATAAATATCAGCTGCATATCAATTCAAGGGCTGCAGCCAACATGAGCTGCATTTGTTGGCCATTGACATCACAGCCGAGTGTGAAGGCTGTCCCATTTCGACGGCTTCTTCATATCCAGTCAATGAATGCAGCCTTCGTCAGCTGCATAACGGACACGACCGATGGATTCTTTACAGCCCATCGTATCCTATAATGCAGGGGTGGGCAACGAGGGCTTCTGTCTGTCATGCATTGTGGGGTACAGTGGGCCACGAAGGATACGTCAGTTGTGTCATTCGTTTTCCACCCGATGAAGGCTGCATTCGTCAGCCTCATATGAAGGAGCTGTCGAAATGGGACAGCTTTCGCCCCCGGCTGTGACGTCAACGGCGGCCGACGTTGTCTGCAGCCTCTGAATTGGGACACAGATTTTGTCTCTGCCCCCCCTCCCCGACTGTATCTTCCAGCTTCTCACTGACTGAACACACCTGATCCAGATCATCAACAGTGAGTTGGTCAGAGAGAGCTGGAAAATGTCAGGGACACCAGCCCTCAGGACCTGGAATTGCCCGCCCCTGCTATACTGTGTGAGCGGCGGGAGTACTGTCTAATCAGGGAGCTGTGAGGAATACCCAACTAAATAAGACACAGCATTTCAAATTCATGAATCACATTAAAAAGCAAAATAACCACAATCGTGAGCAAAAAGTCCTCCGTCTCTAAACAGCAGCTGGTCGGCGACATGTGTCTGCATCATTACACAAGAGTATGAAGAGCTGTGATAATTTATGCAAATTGTCCGGGCTCCATGGGCTAAACCGTCACAGTTAACAACGGGTAGGTGTAGCCTTCACAGACCACAAAGACTGCAACCTTTGAATTGAGACACAGCAATGGTTTGTGTTTAACAAACTGCTCTGGAGTTTGTTGTAGAAACTCTGTAAATAATGTGACGACAGTATGTGAGACCTTTCGTGTCATTTCATCCACTTCTGTGTCTCTGCTGCCTTTGTCTTCTAATAATGTGTAAAACCCCCAAAAGTCAATTAAAGTTGTTTAACGTTGGCTTGTATTATTAATGTCAACATGGCTGTGGGTCTGGTTTCCTTGCAAAGTGTGCAGTTTGTAGCTCAGCCCTATGAAAAGACTCCGTTTCATGTGAGACGGGGCTCGTTTTAAGATCGACCAGAGCCACAGGTCGTTGATAATCCAGCTCATCCTGCATCATCAGGTCCGTAACATCAAGTCTGGTTCTGTCAGGTGGTGAAATTGTGTGGATTTTGTATTTGCTGGAGATGTAAAGTAAGGTGAATTTGAACGATGTGTCGTCTGAAAACACCTGTGACCAGCCAAAGCCTCTCGTCATCAGGTAGATTTTCGATAGTCTGAATTTTCTAGTTTGGCTGCAGCGAAATGTACAAACTTTAAATTTGAGGTTTGAGCCAAATCCAGTCTCATTGTTCCACTGATTTTTACTTTAATATTCTATTCTGTGCTGAAGGGCTATGTTCATGCTGCAGGTCTCGATGCTCAATTCAGATTTTTAGCTGAAATCCGATTTTTTTGCATGATTGCTCACATTATATTTTACATGTGACGTCCATCAGATGGACACACAGCTAAGTTGGCACTCGACCCATTTTACACAATTCTCCTTTAATATAACCCTGTTAATGGTACGTTTACACATATATACAATCTCACAACTTCCTGAATTAAACCTTCCATTATTATGTGTGTTGTGCAGGGGATAGCGGAGTGGACGATGGAGCAAACAGCTCAGCATACACCCACTGGACCATAGTCTGTATATATAACTGGACAAAGTGACCGTGACGTCACCCATTAGTTTGTGAAGGGTTGTTTTGAGGTCAATCGACTTGTCACTTCCTGGACAACATCTTGGAGCCAAAAACAGGATGTAACCGTATTTGGACGAATGGCAGCGGGGCTTATGAAGTGTTCATGTCAGGAGACTCATGGGAAGCTAATATTAACTGCTAGCTTACTGATGCGGTAAAACTTCACCACACAGTGTCAAAGTCATGTGACATGTTGCTAGTGTAAACACTTACCCACAGCTGCAGTCGATTGTATGTCATGTGTAGCTATGAACATATTGAATAAATAGAACATATGAAGGTCTGACTCAGTGCGACTTCACTAGTGAGATGTTACTATAGCGACATGTCAATCAAACGCCAGCACATCAGTGATTTGTTGGATTATTTGCTGTAATATCTTAATAACGGAGCAAAAAGTTAAAGATGGATCATCACGTTACTTA
>JAQQAE010022436.1:0-10256 GCA_029823295.1 Pseudamia nigra | reverse complement strand
TGTGAGAGAAGAAGATGCAGAGGATAGGGTGAGATGGAGGCAGATGATTCGCTGTGGCGACCCCTGTAGGGAACAGCTGAAAGGAAAAGAAGAAGATATATATATTTATGGGTTTACCAACACACTGATGGCTTTTCCTTTTGTCAGTACTGCAGTATATAACTGTGTTAAACTGCTGTAAAGTAAATCTACAATGTGGTGAATTATCAACCATATTCATAAAACAGGTCTTGATGTATCCTGTTACATTTTGGTCAGTTGCTAGGCTCTTAAATCATATACGTTGAATGGTTGTTGTATTCCAATGAGCTGAGCTGTCTGCTGGACTTTTGCAAACTAAACAAATTTCTTCAGTTCCACTAAAAAGTAGCTTAACAATTAATCTTCAGCAAAGACTTGGATATTCCTCGCTGAAAACAAACAAAAAAAAAAATCCATGTGCTTGGCAGCATGGTGAGTGTTCTGGTTTATTTCTCTGCATGTGTTTACTGGGAGCTTGAACACATCTGTATGAAAAGGATTAATGACATTAAATAAAACACTATGTTTTTAGACACAGGAGTCTTTGTTGATTAAAAAAGAACAGCCACAATTCTTTTTTAATGGACGTACAAGTGCAGACCAAAATGTGTGGTGCATAATATTCTCTGAAGCCACTGTAAGCAATCAGACCCGTAGGTTTTCTGGAAATATTTGAATTATGGACAGAAAGTTTGATTGATAGGACTAGGCTCCCAAAATTCTGTCTTGATTGAGTGATAACTGCTGGGTCAATAACAAGTGTTTGATAGATTGCTAATAAGTGCTACTGAGCCTGTAACAAGTGAGCAGTGGCTGTGTACACCCATAGGGACCTGTCAACCCATCAGCCTTATCAGCTGGGTGAGAGGTCTGCATGGCGTCGCTGAGTATCTCTTCACCTCCTGTGCAAACACAGTGGTGTCACAGCATATCTGTTCCCCAGAGAAACATGGAGGGGCTAAAGAGGGGGCTGCACACTTTATGAGGCGAAAGAAAGAAACATATGGAAGAGGACAGGCGAGGAAAGTGTGTATGAATGTGGGAGTGTGTTAGGGCGAGTGTGAAAGCAACAGAATGTGCATATAGGTGCGAGTAGGTGTAAAAAGAAAGTGTTTTGTGTCAATAAGTGCTGAAAATATTGCGAGCAGAGTCAAACAGCAAGAGTCTATATGAAATAAAAGAAAGCTGGTGTGTGTGCATGGCTCTGTTTGTGTCTACGTGTGTGTGTGGTGACACAGAGCAGCAGCCTATGCAGTGTGGTGGAACTTCTCTCATCTCAGCGCATTTGGTTTGCTCCCATTCTTCATTAACTCCATTAACAGATGAGCCGCTGCGATTAGCGAAGCTTCCCGCTGATTCAGCTCTCACACCCCCATCCTCCACCCCCGCCTCCCTCTCCTCTACCCCTCTGTCGCTCTGTCGTTACCTTGTTCCAACACTCCTCCTTCTTTCTCTGCACCTCATGTCCAGGACGGGTGGTGGTGGGTCTGTAACAACATTCGGTCCACAGCAGAGATGCATCATATGTAGATGGACACACCAACTTTAAAAACTTTACAGCCAACATAACAGACATTTTCTAAGATTTTAATTACAAGACAATCCATATTTGCCTCCCTTACACACACAAGCTACTTAAGTCACAATCAGTTAAACAGCCGGGTGTGCACAGAGGGCCATAAAGTGAGTCTATCCCTCCCTGCAGTGCCTCTTTATTCAGCTAACAATTTTTACTGCTCTGTGCCATCTTAAAGCGCTCTGCTCCTCCAGTGGGCAGTGCCAAGGGGGCAGTCTGCCTGCCGTTCACTGTGCCATTAGCCACGGCTGGCTCTTTAGCCAAGAGGAAAAGAGAAAACAAGCACTGATTGCCAAAAGGTACTTTAGAAGAGGGAGACGGGAAAGTAGAAATAAACAAAGAGACAGACAGGCGGAGGAGATTTTCTTTTATTCCCCGGCATCTGTTCTATAATAGCCCCAATTAACAGATTAATTGGACCCACATTCCTCTGTTATCCCTCCTCCCTGCCTCATTCTCTCCTTCATTGTACCTACACCCACAATGAGCTAAAAAGTTAGGGGGTTATCATGTTGATCACTAACTGGCTCTTCCATCCCAGCATGGCTGCTCTTAAAGACTCGACATACAGACATGTCAGACTTAGATAGCAGAAAAATGACAGCATTTGTCCATCTGAGAGTCAAAGTGGGGGCTCCATTCTGACTTTTGATCGGTAATAAATCATACAACAAAGCAGCTGCCAATCAGAACTCTCTCTTCCTCTCCGATCCAAGATCTGAGAGGTCGTTGCAACGTCTGTGGTGCTTTGGAAACAACAACAATAACAACCACAACAACAAAAAGACTTTAGAATGCATAAACACAGGTTTCTTACCGGGCTTTGTGAATGCGTCTTGAATGAATCAGGACACACACGGTAACACATCACCCTTTTTTCCCCTCTCCATCTCCAACTCCAGTGTTCTGGTTTTGCATCATGAAATTAATGACCTGCCAGTTGACTGAAGTGAGGCTGTTTTTTTGCATTTGTGACTGCGTGTCTGTACAGTTGCGCACATGACTGAGTACCTATGAATGTGTGTATGCGAGTGCAAACGCTCATTTACATATGCCTTTGGTTGACTACATGTTTATGTGTGTGTTTCTGTGCATTTTTGCGTTAACAAGAGCCTGTGCTCCGAGTATTGCTGTGGCTTGAGGATCCCAGAGAAGAGTTCTTTTTGCCCTTTCTGACACAAGGCGTTTGCTATAAATTATTGACACTGCCTACCTATCTTCTCATTTCCCTCCTCTCTCCCTCCCCTCTCAACCCCTCCATCACTCCACCATACAAACACTTAAAAGGCGAAATCAACCTGCATTTCTCGCCGCACAGTCATGTGTGAGGCAGTGGAACAAGAAGTGAGAGGCCTGCTGATTGAAGCCTTACACGCCACCCCTGTCTTGTTACCCTCTCTTCACATCACACTGCTGACTCCACACACCTACCATACAGTAGGAGGCTCGCAACTTACATACTCCGATAAATTAATTCTACCTCTCTTCAAGCCTGTCTCCATCAACTTCTCCCTGTTTCACCCCCTCTCTCCATTAGTCTTCACACTGAAGATGAGAGGAGCTGTGCCATCTGGCTGTGTGTCAAAATAATATCATTTAATTTGTTACATGATTAAATGGCTTCTTTTCACTGGGAAGCTCTGAGTCTTGAAAAGTACTTCCAGGCTCTGCATCGTCTCTCCATTGAACTATCTTTCTCTCTTGCATTACATTTTCACCACTCCACCAGGAGTTTTCTTTATCAAGCTGTACATGACAAAGCAATTGCTCTTTGTCTCCTTCTTTCTTTGTCTTCTAGTGACTATCTTGTCTTAGGCCATTTTCAGACACCAGCAGTCTAACTTTCTCTTACATAAGCTCACATTATTTGGATACTAAATACAACAAAAGGCCCACACAATAGGGTGAGATGCACATTGGACAGTGAAAGAAAATGGAGCAGGATTCTATTCTTTCAGTGACTCTTGCCTGTCTCCTACATGAATAAAAGCCATGGCTAAACGTGCTGCATAATTTGTACTTTTAATGGCAGAGCCTTCCATTCCTGTGACATGACTTAATCAATAACCAGGCCTGTCGCACTCTCAGCCCAGACTGGGCTGGCGTTTTATTAATTTTGAACAGGCACACTAACTAGGCGTCTGCTAGCGAGAGGCATTTCACATGGGATAATAGGCACCCTGGATTGATAGGTTCATTCCATGTACGCTCAAAACCTCATCCCTCTCTTTTTCCCCTCTCTATCTGTGTACCCCCTTTATCTCTCTCTCTCTGTCTCCCTTTCTTTCGCTCTTTCTGTCAAAGAGTGATTTAGGGAGGACTTGGGACGTCTGCATATACGTCAGCTAAGGGAGCGGGGAGAGATAGATAAATACGAAGGGAAGAAAGGATAAATAAAGAAGTGGGAAGAAAGAGTGAGAGTGAGGTTGTGACTGAGAGTCCCTGTCTAGAAAATCGAGAGCTGTGACCTATGAAGGGCCATGCGATTGCTACATCTGTCTCTCAGGTGGAGCAGAAATGCAGCTACACACACTCATAAGTGCATCTCGGAGGTCAAGTCGTTCAGTTGTACATATGAGTCAAAACAAAACATGGAGAATCATGGAAACAATCACACACAGATTAAGTATGCACATCAGCCAGCCAGACACCCCATCTGTCACCTTTTGACACCAGTCAATTCAAGAACTCACACACCCAGAATGTCAACATGTCACATGGGCCATGCACAAACAGAAACACAAGCCAGACAAGCAATAATCTCATTGGAATCTGAACAAATATACATCAGCTAGATATCTCGGGTCAAGTAGTTCAGCTTTTGCTGTCTAGCATTAAGAAGTGAAATGTGTTTCATTATGACAGACTCCAGGGCAATAATGATGACTGTATAGAAAGAGTAAAACTGAACCACCTCCCTGAGTCTTAAATGTCTACAGTGAATGACATGACCTTATTTAATAACAGAACCCATTCAACTCTAGTGAATGGGTTCTGTTATGTATTACTGGTCCAAATCTGAGCTCCAACGCTTCCCTCTACACTCCGCATGGTTACAAATTATTAACTCCTCAGGATAAAAAATACAGTATAGCTACAGTCAATGGCCCTTTTTACAGGCTGTTTACAATGGGTAAGTTGCACTTCTGCTTGTCATGTATAAAATGCACAAAACAAGTGGCATTGTTCCATCTTTGTGGAAGTGTGCAAAATTTAGGGGTATCTAAATGCAGCACTGGAATATAAAATTTATTGTTATATGTTTTCATATCCCCCTCCTTGAATTGCCACTTTATCATAGTGGAGGGGTTTGCGTGCCTGAGTGATCCTAAGAGGGCTGTTGATGGGGGCAATTCGCCCATCGTAGGGTCTCCCAAGGCAAATTAGTCCTAGGTGACAGGTCAGACTAAAAGTTATTCAGAAGACCTTTATGATAAATAAGAAAATCAGAAGCCAAGGTACCCTTTCCGGTATGGGGAGACCAGGCCCCCACCCTGGAGCCAGGCCTGGGATAGGGTCACGCCAGCGGACGCCTGGTGGCCAGACCTCCAGCCGTGGGCTCTGGTCGGGTACAATGTGAAAAAAGGAACATGGATCCTCCTTCCCATGAGCCCACCACCTGCAGGAAGGGTCGTAAGGGTCTGGTGGTGTGTGCTTTGGGTAGCAGCCAAAGGCAGGGGCCCTGGTGGTCCAATCCCCGGTTGCCAAAACCAGCTCCAACTGGGAGGAGGCCCTGGGGTAGACCCAGGACACGGTGGAGGGACTATGTCTCTCAGCTAGCCTTGGAAAGCCTGGAGGTCCTAGGAGTTGCTGGACGAGGAGGCTGGAGAGAGGAAAGTCTGGGCTTCTCTGCTTAGGCTGCTGCTCCCGTGACCCTGACCCAGAAAGCTGAAGATGATGAATTGATGAATGGATGTTTTCATATCAATAATAATAAATGGAAATAATTGTATTTTTTTACCTTAGAATGAGACGTTTATACTGTATTTACTGAAGGAGCATGTTGACTCCCAGGAGTCTGCCATATTTCTGCAGTAACTAAAATGGACTTCTATTCTTTTTCTCCGTTTTATTGCTCATCATCCTCACAGGTACACTTGAAACATTGAGTGAGAAGGTGAAGCCATTAAACGACAGGGGTCCTGGGCTAAATGAAGATCAAGGCCTATCAACACTATTGCTGTGCAGAAGTGTGGGGACTCATTCACTAATTGGCGCTCAGGTATTTGAGCACCGAGAAGACCTTAGTCTTTCGCTCCTTGGTTTTCCAGTCTCACCATATTCTTACAAGGCTTGGATGCTGACCATGCTGACCATGGGACAGAGATGACAATTGAACTCCTTGACTGCCTTGCTTCACCAGATCCAGAGCTACTGCTGGTCAGACTTTGTGCCATGGTGCTGAGCAGGGCAAGGACACTTGGCTCATGAGTCGGCAGCACATCATGCTTGCTGAATTCTGTTTGTTCTGATGTGGCAAGCCTGGGCAATGTGGTTAGCACAATTGCAATGCTACATGGAGTCAAGATTCAGGGATCTGAAGCAGGCCCAATCAGTAGACAGGAAATGACTGCAAGAGTGGAGATGCTTTAAAGAAGCAGCAAAGTCCCACACTGGTGGTGCACACCCCTGTACCTGACCTGATGTATCCCTCATCCAGCATGAAGTTGCATTGTCATGTTTGAGTGCGAACCTCAGAAATTTTCCCTTAAGCAGATAGGCCAGGATGGAAAACCATACACTGACTTTAACCACTACCTTTTTAATTTTATGAAACCACCGTGGTGGATGATGAGGTTATTAGCATTCAGTTTGTGGTCATATGTAATTTCTTTAGTAGATGTCACTAAATATTCCACACTGAACATTTAAGCTGGCAGTGAAGGAGTCAGAGATCAACTGACATCTTTGTAAAAGGGAGACTCAACATAGCTGGTGTGATGTTTGATTCCATGTTATTTGTGTGGCCCATTACCATGAGACTTAATAATCTCTGAAAAAAACATTGTAGCAACACTAAAGGAATGCTGCAAATAAAAATATCCCTTTAGGGACATCAAAGACTGGAAGTTTTTTACACTTGAGAGCAAAGAGCCAAATAAACCAACATTATTTTGAAAGCAACATGGTACGCTCATGTTGCCAGCATATATATCATCAAACTAGGCAAAGACACTGTTGTGTCATGCTTGTGTTTCTGAACATGCCATATGATATCACACACTGAGGCACAATTACATCAGCTTTGTTTGGCTCAATGTAAACCAATAATGCCATCATAATGACGAATTTTAAACTGCTTTACAGTGGGATCTCGGTTTTAAAAATATGTTAAAATAAATAATATATTTATTATTCTTTTAGTCACATCCATCGCCAAAGTAAATGATGACAATATACAAAAAAGGAACAACAAAGCAAATGCAGAAGGGGCCTATTCATCAAAAGCTGCTGTTTTCTTAACTTCACATACGCAGACCATTCTTTGAAATTGTCGAGCACATGGTCAACAGATAACGCCATCCCTGTTTCCTGCTGGATGTCACTTGGTTTTTCTTATCTCTCCCTGTGGCCTTGAGGATCATCACATCTACAATAAGCACAAAATGTCTCCACTGTGTTGTTGACACTGTGTTTATCTCTCACCAAATACAGCATGGGACTGCTCATGATGAGGGTGGAAAGTTCCAGCATCATCATGTTTGGCAAGTTTGGGCCGCTTTTTGTTGTGTATTTGTGCTTGTAGAGCTAAAAGCAGAGAACTAAACATTTAGCCCCTGACACGAGCAGGCCTGTGACTCATCTTGTTGATAGGCCCAGGGACAGAGGGAAAGACAGATGGATGGAAAACAGCAAAGGAGGATGAGGGAACGATTGGGGGGGGATGAGATGGATACTGTAGGTTTTGGTGGGAGGGAGTGAGAGAAAACAAGGATCATGTGTTTACCAGAGAGGCCAGAGGAAGAAGGAATGCATCTCTCGAGATGAGTCAATATTGTTGACAGCCTCCTCATTCTCTTTTTCCTATCATGAACAAACACCAGACAATGAACAGCTTATCATGCTGGCACTACATAATAATTACACATAATGACAATAGCCATTAATTCTTCCTGCTGTAAACTCCCTCTTACCTACACTGTGATTGCAAAATTTGGAATTTTTGGCAGCTATGTTATAGCTACAAAGAAATTGCACAAAGACTGCCCTTACGAAAGTGCATAACTTAAGTGTTCAAGAATTCCTCTCATTCCTCTGCCCATATGAGATTGTTTGTGACCTTTTTGTTCTGGTATGTACCAGACAAACACCCACAGACACACAATTATACTCACAGTTACAACAAACTTCTCTCTGGTTGTTCTGTGCTGATGTGAGTCACATTCAGCATGTCCTCCTGAGTCTGCTCCCTGTGGAATAAAATGTCTTAGGTCTGAAAATATTTAATTGGTCAAAAGCCAAGGTTTGTATTATTCAGAAGGTATAGTCCATTCCCTTGCTCACACACACTGATAAATCATCTGAAAATCTGTAACTGTTCTCATTAATTACAAAAACAAAATGCCAAATATTCTCACTGCAATATATAACTTCCCTAACTTTAATAGCACACAATATGACATTTGTCCTGCAAGACTTCCCAAAACACAATAACAAATACACTGTGGTAGATGACACTGTTCAACACTGGAACAGATGGAACTCAACCATACTGCAAAAAAGTATTTGACCCCCTGCTGATTCTTTGTTTGTATATTTGTCCCGCTTAAATGTTTCTTATCATCAAAAAAACATTAATATTAGACAAAGACAACCCAAGCAAATACAAAATGCAATTTTAAAATGATGATTTCTGGTATAGTATAAGGGAAAAAAATTTAGTAATATCTACCTGGCCCTGTTTGAAAAAGTTTCCATCTGAATCTAATAATGTTTGTGCCACTCCTGGCGGCAACAACTGCAATCAAGCATTTGTGATAACTGGCAACAAGTCTTTCACATCACTCTTCTAAATCAAACTGTCTTAATTCAGCCTCACTGGAGGGTTTTCGAGCCTGTGTTATACAGCAGCATCTCAGAAGTGGACTGGCTGGTGTGTTTCGGATCATTGTCCTGCTGCATAACCTAAGTGCGCTTGAGCTTGATGTCAGACATTCTACGTATTTCAGAATTTTCTGGCAGAGAACAGAATTTATAGTTTCATCTATTACAGCAAGTTCTCAAGATAGTGAAGCAGCAAAGCAGCCCAAGACCATCACTATGTTGGTGCGATGTGCTTTTTATGAAATGCTGTGTTACATTTATGTAATGGGATGCACAGCTTCCAAAAATGTCAACTTTTGTCTCATCAGTCCACAGAATATTTTCCCAGTCTTTTTCCCAAAATGTCTTTTGGCAAATACTTTTCAAGTTGGGCCAGGCAGGTTTTGCCCCTTAAAAAAGTAAAATTATAATTTAAAAACTGCATTTTGTATCTACTTGGGTTATCTTCATCTAATATCAAATTCTGTCTGATTTGATCCATTAAATTGTGACAAATATGCAAAAAATAAATCAGAAGGGAGGTAGACACTTTTTCACAGCACTGATTCAGTCAGAAATGTGTTAATGTATCAGTAACTATTTCTGAGACTGAGAGAGGTAATCACTACCATTCACCAAAAACTTCAAGGCAACACATAGATCAACTTTTAAGCTCATTTTTGGATGCCTTAGCAAAAACACAGGCACTTCAATCATTAACTAGCAGTGAAGTAAAGAGGTCTCTTATTGGAAACTTATAGCAGTTGTGTGTGAATACCACAGACTGTGTATATTAGTGCACAAAGTGACCGTGATGTCACTCATTGATTTCTGAATGTCCATTTTGAGGCCAATTGGGTTGTCACTTCCTGGATGACATTTTGGAACCAAAAATAGGATGTGACAATATGTGGCCAAATGGAGGCAGAGCTACAGGAGTGTTGCATGTCAGGGGCCTTATGAGTAAGATCATGCTAACCACTAGCGTGGCAAAACTTCACCAAGCATTGCCAAACAAAGTCATATTACATTGTTGTAAGTGTAAACACTTACCCACAACTACAGTCAAGCATATCTCAGGTCAAACTGAGACCCTCACTTATCAATTGACGTTCATATTCAACATATCTGTAAAACTGCATTTTTTTCATCTTCGGAATATTTCCAAACTCCGGCCCTCCCTCTCCCTCCCTGACACGGAGAAGCTGGTCCTTTGTCTCCTCTAGGCTGGACTATTGCAATGCACTCCTCATTGGGATCCCTGGCAGGAGCCAGCAGAGACTATAATACATTCAGAACTGCACTACCGGGGTCCTGATGAGGGTGCGCAAAACCCAACACATCACACTTATCCTCCGTAACCTCCACTGGCTCCCTGTTAGGTTCAGGATTGAGTAAAAAATCTGCCTCCTGACCGATCAGTGTGTCTATGGCAGCACACCAGTGTGCCTCAAGGAATTGATCAGTCCACACAAACTAATATGACACCTCCACTCCTCCGACAGCCACCAACTCCAGGTCCTTAAGCCCAAGTGCCGCTCCATGGGAGATAGGGCCTTTTAGGCAGCTGCACCATGACTGTGGAATGCCCTCCCCAACCACCTGAGGGCGCACAGTCTGTGGATGTTTTTTTTTA
>JAQQAE010022435.1:0-10256 GCA_029823295.1 Pseudamia nigra | reverse complement strand
GCAGACATACTGTACATGCACAGGCTGGACGACGCATGAACAGAAGTGGCTGGAATTTCAACATACTGTGTCTTGTCTTAGTGCCAAAGTGAGGATTTGACATACGTACGTACGTACTGTTCACCGGGCGGAACTGAAATAACGTTATCCCTTCCAGAGAAATTCATTTGAGATGCTCATAGGTTAGAAAGATCAAATTAGTAACACGTCTTCAGTTTTCTCAGTCTTCAGTCCAGTGGTGTGTAAACAGAGACAGTACTCAAGTAAAAGTACCGTTACTTTATAAGTCTACTAACTCAAGTAGAGGTAGAAGTACTCATAAAGTAAGTACTTGAGTGAAAGTAAAAGAGTACCTCATGAAAAATCTACTTGGGTAGTGAGTAACTTTATTTCATGGGATATATTACAGTCTACTAAATTCGAATGTTAGGATTTTGGCAAATTGTTTGTTCATTTTGTTGCTTATTTTGCTGATTTTGGTCACTGTTGTTGGATATTTTGCCCATTTTTTTAAACTTTTTTTTTTTACAACCGTTGTTATGTCTTTCCTTCATTTTTGCTCATTTTGTTGCTTGTTTTGCTCAGTTCTTCTTCTTTTATTTTCTTTTTTTTTGTTCAGTTTTTATCACATTGTTCATATCTCTCAATGTGCCGTCTTTTGTTTACTTCGATGCTCAGTTGTGCTCGTCATGATAATTTTTAGAATTTGACTATTTTGATTAGTGTTTTTACGTTTCTCAATGATTTTATTTCGATTATTACTTTGTTCATTTCTCGCTCCTTTTGTTGCTTATTCTATTCATTATTTATTCGTTTTTTAAATGCCCTTAGTTACTTTGTACATTTTTTTATTTTATTGGTTTGTTAAGTTTTTTTATTTCAAATTATCTACTCCTACTCATCGAGGTGTAGTGACACGCAGAAGCACATTTTTTTGCATTACAAACGTACTGTAACTGAACGAGAGTAAAACATATTCTGTGAAACACGTCCTCACAGAAGTAAAGGAGTAAATGTAATCGAGTACTGGCCTCCTCTGCTTCAGTCTGTCACCTGCTGTGGTGTGGAGCAGCCTGATGGTGGCGATGAAGGATCAATAACGCCACCAAATTTATTCACGCATTATATATTGTACACTGCAGTTCTGTTGACGGATGAATGTCTCAAGTCATGTCATGAGTTTGTTTAATTATGACGTCTGGTTTTATGATTTAAGTATCTTTGAGAACACTCATACGTAGCCTGTCACCAGTGTTGGGCATGTAACCTTTAAAAACTAATTACCGTATTTTCCGGATTGCACTTGTTTGCATAGTCTGGCTAGGGGAGCGACAAATACAATGGAGCGACTAGTATACTAAATTATTTCGAGTATTGGTTGTTTGTCACACTGGCAGCGATCACTGTAGGATTGTGTCATATGATAAAGCAATAAAGAACAAAACTTTCTTTAACAGAAGACAAAGAAACCTCCAGCAGAACCGGCTCAGGGTGGGCGGGGTTAGTGGACAGAGGAGAGACAAAAAACAACAGCAATATAATGTGATGACTTCTTAGCGGTGTAATGTTGCAGTCAGGCGGTCCAAACAAATAATTCCACTCCTACTGGCAGTGTTCACCCCACCTTCCGTCTCACCGTAGATCTCGTTTCCCCCCCTCTGTCCAGATCCGGCGGCAGGGCGGGATCCAGCTACTGGTGGACTTACTGGACCACAGGATGACGGACGTTCACCGCAGCGCCTGCGGCGCCCTGAGGAACCTGGTGTACGGCAAAGCCAACGATGACAATAAGATCGCCCTGAAGAACTGCGGCGGCATCCCGGCTCTGGTCCGACTGCTGCGGAAGACCACCGACGTGGAGATCAGGGAGCTGCTCACGGGTAGGAAACCCATGTTCCTTTATGTGGTTCCGAGCACCAAACGTTTTTAGTTCAGCCTTAAAATGTCAGTTTTATGTCAACTCGGCAGCTTCATTAGAAGGAAAAGCAGCAACAGGCTTATATTCCATTTATTTCCTATTATCAATCAATCAATCAATCAAGCTTTATTTATATACTGAAATATGAATGATTGAAAACAATTAAAACACCAAGGATAAATAGTTTAGTCCAGAACTTACTTATAGATGCCACATACAGTTATTTTCTTCCTTTCTATCCATTTTTTTTGCTTTTTTTTCATTTCTGTTCATTTTTTTCATTATTTTGTTTGTTTCTGTTCATTTTTTCATTACTTTATTCATTTCCATTCATTTTCTGCCATATTCTGTGAATTGTTTTATTCATTTCTGTTCTGTTTTGCTTCTATTAGTTTCCACATTTTTGTCTATTTGATGATTTAGTGCTGAATTTTTTCAAATTTTTCTATGATTTCTCTAGATATATAGGTTGTTCTTTTTTTTGAAGATTTTGATTATTTTTGTGCATTTATCTCCATTTTCCTGAATTTTTTTACAAATTTTTTGTCCAATTTCTTGGTTTTTTTGTTGATTTTCTGAATTAATTTGTTCATTTTTGTTGGAACTATCTAAGCAGAAAAAGTTTAATTGTTTAGAAATCTTGTTATATTGGTAAAATACTTGTTCATTATTTTAATGACTAGTCATTTCGGTTCATTTTATTTATTATTTCAGTCCATTTTTTTTCAATAATTGGTTTATTTCATTGAATATTTTGTTGATTTCTGTTTATTGGTTTAATTATTTGGTTTTATTTTGTTGATTTTTTTTGTATTTCTGTAATCGTCTTCATTTTCCCCCCTTTTTGCTCATTTCCGCTCAATTTCTGGAGTGTGTTTGTTGATTTTTGTACATTTTCATTCACGTTCGTTGTCTTATTCTCATTTCAGTTTTGTCATTTTTGTCCATATTTTCCTCTGATGTCATCACTTTACAAACATGCCAAAACATAAAGGCACAGATAATCCACACTTGAGGAAAGTGGTGTGCTGCTCCACGATGCCCGTCGAGTGCTGTTGACTCCGTTGAACTTTTCTCCACAGTAGGAGCCCGAGTAAACATAAATATCAAGCTCATCATAAAAAAAAAAAAGATTTGATTTCCTGTTCTAAACTCACCTCGGAAGGGATTAAAGGATTACTGCCGACGTGTCTCCTAGTGTTTTTCACCTTTACCGCATTTATCCTGGAAATTCCTCTGAAAGTGGACTTGTCTGGGATCTCTACAGCGAGAGGACGTCCACGTCTGCAGAGGGACGGCGAGAAGACGGAGCTAAAAAAAGGAACAGCACTCCACTTTCTAACTGACGTACGTTCACAAGCCTCCGAGGATTTTATTTCAATCCACGAGCCAAATGAGAAAAATGGATTTTCTCTTAACTGGATGCACACGCTGGTGAAAAACTCTGATGTAGGTCTGTCAGGAGCAGGTTACGACAGACGAAAGCAAGGCTTTATCTGTTTTTGATTCGCATGACTAGTATTTATTAATTTCAACAGCACCTATTTATTACTTTCGAAAGGCATCTCTGGATGCTCCTGGAAATTTTGAGCATCAAACGCTTCATTTTTGTGTGCTCGCTTCACTTGTTTTTGCATCAATTTGTGCCTATTCTGAACAAAATAACTGAGAAAATGTACTAAAATAAGCCAAAACGGGATCAAACTTCATTATACACCAATTTGCTACATGTTTATAATCGATGCATAAGAATCAAAATGAGCCAAATAAGTCACATCCATAAACAAAAATGGACAAAATGATCCACAAAACAAGTGAAAATGACCAAAATAATCTACAAAATAAACCAAAATGAGCAAAAATGATCTTTAATATCAACAGAAAATAACAAAAATGAATAAAATCAAGGGAATGAATGAAAATGAGCAATGTAAGCTACAAAGTGAGCAGAAATGAACAAAATAATAACTAGAATGAACAAAAATTGCCTAAATAAGCAAAATGTTTAAAGAAAAAAATCAATGACATAAACCAAAATATGCAAAAATGAGCAAATGGGTAACAAATGATGATTAAAAACATTCAAACATTAAGAACATGATCATTGTAAATATTTTATAGTATAGTGTATATAACATAATTCCTCCAAAATGAGATATTATTTCCATAATATCTACAAAAAAATGAGCAAAATATTAAAGAAAATGCACCAAATGTAGCAAAGTAAGCAAGAAAATGAGCAAAAATTTTTTACAAAATTAAGAAAATGAACCAAAAATTTAAATAAAGAATAATAGGAATAGGCAACAAAATTAGTAAAAGTTGAGAAAATAACCAATAAATGAATAAATCTGTAATTTATTGACAAAATGGGAATTTTTCAAAGACCCCTAAGTTACATATCATCTGCATTTACACCTACTGTAATAATAAAGTCATAATATGATGCCACAACAGTTGGACCTTTAATAATTTCAGCCGTTTGTCTTCCGATTCGGTCACAGTTGGTTACTTTCATTAGGATTATTTTCATCATGTCTGACATAACGTCTGCAGTGCTTGACCTTTGACACCATTTTAAAAGACGAGGAGTCGTAAATGTAGAAAAGCTTTTGTTCTAGGTGTCAGTTAAAGACCTGCACGGATAAATCGCTCCAATCCCTGCTCCCGTCCAAGTCTTAAAACATGTGATGTCAGTCTTAAACAAGCCATAATCTGTTCTTCCCCAAATTCTGTGTCATTGTGTCGTTTCTGAGCTGGACATTTTTCATCTTTTATGAAGGTATTCAAAGTCAAAGTGAGTCCCGCGGGGGCTTCGGCCTGACAAGTGGAAGTCATTCATCAACAACACTAAAAATCATTTCACAGTACAGTCCAAGTTGAGCCTGTGCCGACACACGGGTTGTTTGTTCATGCGCTGTGTTATGACCTCAGCTTACATTTTAGGGAGTGGTCCCACCTGCACCATTTGGAGCAGCTCGTTAACTCCAGATTGTGCGTATGTGAAGACAGCAATTGTCCTCCTGTTTATATAACTGGACAAAGTGACCGTGACGTCACCCATTAGTTTCTGAAGGACCGTTGTGAGGCCAATCAGGTTGTCACTTCCTGGACGCCATATTGGAGCCGGCAGTGGGACTTACGAAGCGTTCATGCCAGGGGTCTCATAGCCGCTAGCTTACTGATGCGGTAAAACTTCACCACGCAGTGTCAAACAAAGTCATATCACAGTGTCGTTAGTGTAAACACTTACCCACAGCTGCAGTCGAGTGTATGTCATGTATAACTATGAACATATTGAATAAATAGAAGATACGATGGTCTGAATCAGTCCTACTTCAGTAGCGTGCTGCGACGATAGCAACATGTCAATCAAACCCCAGCACAGCAGTGATTTGTTGGAGTATTTGCAGTAATATTGGAGCAAAAAGGTGGACCATCACGTTACTTATAAGAGGGTCCAAATAAAATGTTTGAGGCCACAGTAACCCATGCAAAAAATGTATTCGCTTAGTATTTTCAGATAGAATCACATGTATCTCAATGGCAACAAAGCTTCTTGGAGCCGGACGAATGGTTCCTCAGTGGCCAAGCGGTGGAATTACAACTTAACGTGACTTCCGCATTGGCCTCATTGAACAGCCCCGGTCCTTGCCCCTTGTGTGGGACAAAGCAAGCGGGTCGAGATCGCCAAGAAGGGGCGGTCTCAGTTCACTTCTGTTTGATCCCTGTCAACTCAGCCACCATGACTGTTGTTCACAATGACATACAGAAGACATGCTATGCACAGCTAAATACATAAGCATAATCCTGCTTACCTGATGCATTGTGCACGGTGTCATATGGATGTAGATTCCTGGCAGAAATGGATATTTGTTTGTTTAGTGAACATTGGTTAGTTACCATTATGACCTGTCAATCAAATCCCAGCACTGCAGTTATTTGTTGCTTTATTATCTAAATAACGGGGCAAAACGTCAAAAACGGACCATCGGGTCAGTTATTAGAGGGTCCAAATAAAACGTCTGAGGGCGTGACGGTTGTGTCAGGAAGGGCATCCGACGTAAAAAAAACCTTTGCCAGATCAAACATGCGAATCATTGGTATTTCGCTGTGGTGACCCCTGAGGGGAGCAGCTGAAAGGAGCAGCTGAAAGTAGCTTATCTAACCACAGGAAAACTGAGGCGAGACAGCCTGCATTTCAGATTCCTTCAACATTTGGTACTGGTGAGAAAGGAACAGACATACTAGCTTGACAACTGTGAGGTTGTAAGCCGTGTTGACTGGCAGGTCACCTGTTTCATCATTTATATTGCTCTGCCATGAACAAAACGCTGTGGCAATGTTTCCCAACATCATCGACTGGACCTTTAACCAGGGAAATACAAAAAGACAAACTGGCTACACACACACACTGCTGATGATCCATGTTTGTTGTTTTTCCTGGAGCAAGAAATGGAGTAAATTCTTCCTGATTCTGACCAATGAGAGAACAGTTTATTTGTGCTTTGGACAGATACAGACTCGTGTCCTGTGAACACAAACAACCCAACAATTGCATTACTTTAGCTCCCAAATCAGAACAGAGCACATGTGTAAAGACAACCTTAGAGTTAAAAATGTAGTCTATGATGTTGGGTAACTACAGCTAGTAGCGATTGTTTGTACCGGTCCACTTAAAAAAATGGCTTACATGAGCTACTACAGAGCTAGCAACTGTAGCTTATCTAACCAGAGGATGGATGAGGAGAAAGAGTCTGCATTTCAGATTCCTTCAACCTTTGGTACAGGTAAGGAAAGAACAGACATACTAGCTTGACAACTGTGAGGTTGCAAGCCGTGTTGATTGGCAGGTCACCTGTTTAATCCTTTATAATGATCTGCCACAAATGAAATTTTCCAAACACAGGGATGTTTATACAGTAAGTGTGGATTCCTCAGAACTGACAGTACTTCAGGTGCATATTTACATTTTAAAACGTTTATTTGACATTGTAGAATTTATATAAACCTCAAAACCCAATAAAAGTGCATTTTTACAATACGGGGCATTGTATTCATAATGCAATTTATACATCGAGTAGAACTGAGTCATGCTGAGTTGATACTGCGAGTGGAAAAGGAAACATGCATAATGTAAATTTGATGTTTAATCCATGAAACTCGTTTACTTATTGTCACCTCCGTCCTCTGACATGTGGTTCAGGTTTCCTTCGACGTCTTGTCACCTCTGTCTCTTTCTCATCCACCTTATTTTGTTGTTGAAATATTTTTGTGTAAACTGCAGTGTACGATGTCGCGGTACAAGAAAGAATCTGTTATTGCAGGGATTTGGCTGGTGCCTGGTGATACTTTCATCTGCCGGCTGAGACGCGTTTGCACGTTTCATATCCATATCCTTCATTATGACTTAGATCTCGAGGTGGATATGCACTACAGGTCGTATTTTGTCAGAAAGCTCCAACTTATCCTCAGATCTTATTAACAGGGACGTGTGTGAAAACAAATATGAGCTCCAGTCTTTCACCGAAATCTGCTGGTAATTAAAGTCAGACTGCATTGTTATGTTGCAAACTGTAGCCTCCTCCTGCTAAAGCTGCCCTTGAGCCTTAATCCACTCTCCGACATATTTACAGCGGTGCTTCGCATTAGGCGGATGTGACAGATGATGTCTGATGACGGACAAACGTTTTCAGGGTAATTCGCTGTAGTAAGACACCGTCATGAATACTAACGCAGGGTAAACAGTCTCCAGCCTCATGCAGTCACACATTCGCTGTATGACCCGCGTGTGCATTCACATGTTTGGACACCGTGCATTTATACTGAGGATCTCAAAACTGAAACAACACGTGTGGAATTATGTAGTAAACGAAAAAACATTAAACAACCCAGAACATATTCTCTCATCAGATTCAACTGGAATGATTTCACAGGTGAGTTAATTTGTTACAGCCCACCAGTTGTCTCATGCAGAGGAATAAATGGCAGATACAGAGTCCATAGAAATCCAATGTATGGGGGGAAAAACAGTCAAGTGAAGAGAAAAGGCAGTCCTTTGTTACTTTAAGAAATGGGGTCGCTCTGCAACAAAAAGCACATAAGTATAGTCATACTTTGCATCAAATTAAACAGGAGAAACTCTATGACAAGCACATACTAGTCATATTTACACACATCAAACACAACGTCAAAAAATGAGGTTTAAACAAGACTCGAGTGGACAGGTGTTACAAATTAGTGTTTGGCCACATGCACAGAAATGTGTGCATTTGACGTGTATTTCTGTAGTAAAATTCAGTTCCAATGCATGTGTTACGTAAGTCATTTGAAATGGTAAACGGTCCTGCACTTAAGTCAAGTTACCTTTATTTGTCACATATGCAGTACATTAAATTTTTCCTCTGCATTGAACCCATCCGTTTAGGGTGGTGGGCAGCCACACGGCAGGGCCCATGGAGCATTTGGGGGATTAGGGCCTTGCTCAAGGGCCTTCACCTTTCCCAAGCAGATCTCCCGCCGGTGCAGGGATTTGAGCCTCACTTGTCTAACCTCCGGGCCACCACTAGGCAGTGTGTGTGCCTTAAGGTTTGATTACCGCAACTTTGACAGACAAGTGCCTGTTCATCGGACAGACAGCCCCCCTTCTGTCTGTCTGTCAGTCAAACAAGACAAAAGATGTTACATAACACAAGTGGGATTAACGTGACCTCCTACTCCCAAGCAGCGCTGGAGCTAAATGTTCTGAAAAAGCTTAAAAACGAATAAATAAATAAATAAAACCACAGAAGAGGACGGGGTGTCCAAACATTTGACTGTTAACCTGTATGGTTATTTCTATTTGTACGTGTGTAGTTAGTATGGAAAAGGCTTTAGGCTTCGAACGGGAGGAAATAAAAGGTTTTGTATGCTGCCAGAGTCTTAAAGAAGATTACCATATAAATTAGAGCAGCGATTCAAGGCACGAAGCACAGAAATCCCTCCTGTCACAAATTAATCAGCTGAACGACCGACCGGACGCAGACAGACCATTCTCCCCTCACTCATCTCTCTCTCAAAGGCCCAGAGGAAATAACCCTCTCTCTCTCTCTCTTGCTCTTCCTCGGCCTCTCTCGTCCCCCCGTGCTCGGGTTTGCGTAATTGGTCTCCCCTTCTCTTCCTGTCTCTCCCCTGTCCTCTTTGCCTTTCTCTGTCTCCCTTCTTTTTTCTTCTCACTCCCCTCAGCATCGCTCTCTCTCTTTGCGGGGCATTTGGAATCGGGATCGCAGTGGGAAGGCGAGCTGCCTGCCTCGCCGGCTGCCGATTCGCAAACACACACACGGAGGCTTAAACACACGTGCTCCATCTCGTTCACAAGTAGTTTATTACTTGATGAGCTCAAAAAGTCGCCAACACGGTGCCTGGCCTTTGCTCTTCAGCCTCCCTCCTGTTGTCTCTTTGTTTCGCCGGCTCGTTTTTTTTTTTTTTTTTAAATAATCGACGTCTATTTTTTCAACGTTTCCCTGTTTGGAGTTAAAGATAAGTGCGTAGAGGAATAAAGGGATGGTTTGAAATCACAGATATCGCCTCTGTGTGCGGATTAGCTGTTAGCTGTAAATAGCTAATTTTGTGTGGTTGCTTGTATTTATGTGCATTTTTAAATGTGTAAGTTCATCTACACCACCTCATCCAATGCATGAAGATGACAATCCCAGCGTGAATGGAAATTGGTAACAGTGGCAGTTGTTGGACCATAATTTGGACCAGTTGCATCTTCTTCAATTTAATGTCTGGTTTCAAAATAATCAGGATACAGTGGTACCTCGCATAAAGAGCTCTTCTGACAACGAGAAATTCGTATACCGAGGAAAAAAACTGGAAAAATTTACCTGACAACGAAAATTAATCGATTAACGAATGGTCAGCTGTTACCCAAGCTAACACAGGCTAACGGCTAACAGCCACTTCCGGGTCTCGGACGTGAAAGACCCGGAAGCTAATAGCCATTTGCCAAGCTAACAGAGGCTAGCGGCTAACAGCCGTTAGCTTGTGTTACGGAGAACTGCTGGTTATGGAGAAGATACTGTACCATCATTGAAGCCATTGGCCTCCGGCGTGTCCCACTCCCGGCCGTGTTGACCTGGGCAGCGGACACGGGCTGGCCGCGTCGGACATGGGCTGGCCACGTCGGGCAGGGTCGGACATGGGCTGGCCGCGTCGGGCCGCGTCGGACACGGGCTGGCCGCGTCGGGCAGGGTTGGACACGGGCTGGCCACGTCGGACAGGGTCGGACATGGGCTGGCCGCGTCGGGCCGCGTCGGACACGGGCTGGCCGCGTCGGGCAGGGTTGGACACGGGC
>JAQQAE010022434.1:0-10256 GCA_029823295.1 Pseudamia nigra | reverse complement strand
TAGGGTGAGATGGAGGCAGATGATTCGCTGTGGCGACCCCTGAAGGGAACAGCCGAAAGGAAAAGAAGAAGAAGTTCAAGCTGTTTTAAACAGTGCTGCTGTATTTGTCCTGTTTATTCATTTTCTGCATATTTTATTTTTTCTTCAGTGTTCCCTTATTTTGTTCATTTTTGCTAACATACTTGAGTATTTTTGATTATCCTTGCTCACTTTGGATTTTTTTGTTCCCCTTATTTTCTTCATTTTTAATGAATTTGGTTATTTAAGCTTATTATATATCCTAATTTAATCATTTACTTAACTATTGTATTTTTACTTACCTGATTATTTTGGGGTATTTTACACTGATGCCATTGCTCAGTTTGTCCCATTTACACATTTTATTGCATATTTTGTTTTTTGTTCGATGTTTGTTGCTTATTTTGTTCATTTTTATTCACTTACTTGATGATTTTGATCATTCTTTTTCATTTTGTTGCTTAGTTTGTGGATTTTTTTTCCAACGCCCTCATTATTTTTGTTATTGGACTTATTTTCTTCTTTTTTGCTAATTTTTGTTATTTGTGCTGATAATGTACCCTCATTTTTATCATTTATTTAGCTATATTCTTGATAATTTATTTATTTTTGTTCTTTTCATTCATAGTTTGTGATGATTTCTGTGCATATTTGGTGATTGAGTCGCTTCATTTATTTGTTTTCATATTTTCTTTCTATTTAGATCATTTTTTTAATTTGACTATTTTGTATATTTTTACAACTTCAACCATTTTTACTCTTACTCATTGAGCTGTGGCCAAATGTACCTGAGCAGAAGTACATTTTTTGCTTATTTTGTTCAGTTTTGTTAACTTGCTTGATTATTTGTTAATTTACTTGATTATTTTCTTCACTTTTGCTTAATTTGGTCATTTGTAATGATCATGTACTCTCATTTCATAAACTATGTTTTTTCAGTTTTCCTGATTATTTTAATTATTTTGCTGCTTTGTTTACTATTCTTTTTTATATTTTACTTTTGACTGTACTTTTAAACTGACTGTTTAGGTCTTTTTTTATTTAATTGACTATTTTCAACCTATTTTAAACAAGTACATGTAAAGGAGTAATTGTACTTGAGTCACAATGAAGCCTTGCAAATAAAACATCTGCTGCATTGATTTCTGTCTGTTAGAGGTAGTTCACCAGAAGAATAAATGACACTTTGCGTGGAGAGGGAAAAATAACAGACACAAAAAGGGCAAGGACAAGCTGCTCCATTGAAACACTGGTGACATGGGCTGTTTTATTTTTTGCCGCTCACATTACCTCATGCGGTGATTAGATTTACAGCACAAACACAAACACGCATCTGTCCACACACACACACACATTCACATTCTTCTATCAACACAATTTGAAAATGGAAACAACAGGCCAAAAAAAAAAAAAGGCTTGCACCAAGACGCACTCACTCACATATACCCACATCCCATCAATTAAGAAATAGCCATCCGGTGATCAGTAAAAGCTGACTTCCAGCTATTAGTCGAGACAGAGTGTTACAGATTGTGCCTGCTCTCTTCCCTTAACTCAACCTGTCTTTGTTTGTTCTGTCGTGTTTTAAGGAGGGGAGGGTGGGCTAGAATAATTAATAACTGGTATCATTCCAATAAAGCCATTAGCAGTCTCTATTTCTTCATTCTCCCACTCATTCTCGCTGTCCACAGTGCTTCATTCTCTGTGCCCTCCTAACTTTCCGTGTTTCTCTGTTCCCGTGATAGATGAACGTGCTTGAAAGCAGCTGTAATTCAGGATGGCTTTTAGGCAAAGAAAAGTACAGTAAAGCACTCCAAATTGAAAATAAAAACAGACCTGCCACAACAAAGTAGACTCGGTTTATGAAAAACAACATCACTGTTGGAGTCCTCCTGTGCCCTCAATCTCTGGATGTGGCCATAATCAACCCTATTTTGAATATCCTGTTTCCGCCACAGAATAAAGTTACGCCATAGTGTTGGCATTGACAAGCATAAGCAAAAACAAAGCAAAAATGAAAAAAAGAAGATGAAATAATGTATGATATGAGTCTAGCTCCAAGTATACATGATTTTGGGAAGTACTATGAAGTCAGAACAATAGGGTTCTAACTCTTTTTTTAAAATAATTTTCCAGGACTTTTGCAGAACATTTTCAGGTGCTACAATATGACAGACAAGATATTATATAATACATTAATACATCCTCCTGACGTACCATGTTCATACTCACAGACCAACACTAGCAACACCCTTTAACCGAAACTCACTAGTTTTGGCTTTAGGTGCTTCTTTTGGGAAAAAGTACAGGATGTGAAAAGTCAAAATAATCAAGTAAGTTAATAAAAATGAACAAAATTAACACCAAAATGTAACAAAAAAAATAAGCAACGAAATGAGAAAAATTACCAAAACAGTCAAGTTAACAAAATTGAACAACACCAAAATTTAACAAAAAATAAAAAATAAGCAACAAAATGAGAAAAATAATGAAGTTAACAGAAATCAACAAAATTAACCCCAAGATGTAAAAAAAAAAGATATAAACAACAAAATCAGAAAAATGATCAAGTATTCAAATAAGTTAATAAAAACAAACAAAAGAACACCAAAATTTAACATAAATCAACTAAATAAGGAACAAAATGAGCAAAAATAATCAAAATAATGAAATAAGTTAACAAAAACAAACAAAATAACACCAAATTAAACAAAAATAAAAAATAAGCTACAAAAATTTTCCAGGACAACTTAAGCTTTCCCAGGACATTGGACAATTTTTTCTCATTTTCCATGTTTTCCATGACTGGAAACTTTGTCATTCATTTTCCAGGTTTCCAGGACACATAGAAATCCTGAACAAAGACTTAAGACAAGATGACGTGTGTGCATGTATGTGGATGTTACATGCTAGGAGTAGTTCAGGGACATCAGGAGAAGCAAGAATTACAAACAACTGCACAGAATCTCATGAGGCACTGAAAGGATTAGCTCTGATTTTTGCCCTACTCAAAAAGACCCATGTTGTGTGTTGTTCTATCTCTACTCTTCTTTTGTCTCTCCTCTGTCCACAAACCCCAAGTGGTCAAGACAGATGGCTGCCTACCCAAAGGCCTGGTTCTGCTGGATGTTTTTCCCTTCCGTAATTGAGACTTTGGCCTTGAATTGTGAAATGCGGAGAGATACACTTTAATTATGATTGGTGGTACACAAATACAACTGAGCTGAATTCTGGTGCTCTTCAACTGGACTCGATCGACAGTGACAGTGACTCTCTGTTCGCCATTTTCATACTTAATCGAGTGGTTCAGAAAAAAGCATGAAAATGGCCTTAATTACAGACTGGTGAAAAATTGACATTAACATTAACATTAAGGTGGAATACAGTGCCTCATTATTTTAAAACAGGCAGATTTCTATGCGTACTATCATGAACACAGATGTGTGTCATCATGTTAAGTCATATACAGTGCTGTGAAAAAGTGCCTGACCCCTTCGTGATTTCTTACTTTTTTGCATATTTGTCACACTTAAATGTTTCAGATGATCAAACAAATTTAAATAATAATTTTAAGAAAACGCAAGTGAACAGAAAATACAGTTTGTAAACATAAATTAACAGTCAGGCGTGATTACTGCCACACATATTCTCAATCAAGAAATCACTAAAATAGACATGCCTGACAAAGTGAAGTAGACCCACGGGGCAATGACCAGGGCTGTTCAGTGAGGCCAATGCGGAAGTAACTTTAAGTTGCAATATCACCGCTTGGTCACTGGGAAACAGATCATCTGACTCCAAGAAGCTTTTTTCCCATAGAGATACATTGGACTTCTACCTGAAAATACTGTACAGTAGTAAGCAAAATAATTTTTTTTTCATGGGTCATCATGGTCTCAAACGTTTTATTTGGACCCTCTAATAAGTAATGTGATGGTCTTTAACTTTTTGCTTCGTTATTAAGATATTACGGCAAATAATCTGACAAATAACTGCCGTGCTGGGGTTTGATTGACATGTCACCTTCATATCTTCTATTTATTCAATATGGGCATAGTTATACATGAGATATACTCAACTGCAGCTGTGGCTGTTTACACTAACAACACTGTGATATGACTATTTGACAATGTGTGGTGAAATTTTACCGCTAGTGAAGTTTTATCAGTAAGATAGTGGCTAATGTTAGCTCTCCCATGAGTCTCCTGGCATGAACACTTCATAAGCCCGACCACCATTCATCCAAATATGGTTACATCCTGTTTTGGCTCCAAGATGCCGTCCAGGAAGTGACAACCTGATTGGCCTCAAAACAGCCCATCAGAAGCTAATGGGTGACGTCACAGTCATTTTGTCCATAACATATACAGTCTATGAGTAGACCAAAAGACCCTCAAAAGCCAGACATCATGCTGCGATCCAAAGAAACTCAGGAACAAATGAAAAACAAAGTAATTGAGATCTATCAGTCGGGAAAAGGTTGTGAAGCCATTTCTAGGAATCAGGAAGGGGGCAAGCACTTTTTCACAGCACTGTAACTCCGTATCACCTTTCAAAAATGTTACAGCAGCATAATTCTTCACAATCAAGATCCAAGGTTAATTTTATTTCATGCAACATGATAAAAACATGAAAGATCAAAATCTGCAAATAAATAATGAGGCAGGTATAATAAGTAACCTAAAAGATGGTAATAAAACCTAAAATCATATACAGTAATAATGTGCAGATAATGTGCAGAGGACAGCTTATAGCAAAGACAGCAAAAATAAAAAACTAAAGTGTGAACACAAAAAGGTGTTTGTAAATGTTGCCTCAATTTGTGAAAGGACAACACTAGAGTTCATCTATAAAGATATGTTATATGTATTTACCTATTAAACCTATTTTATTTAGCTCCATTTACTCTACGATTGTATACTGTTTCCTAAAAATTGCTACACAAGAGCAGAATATGAAGCCTAATATAAATAGACTTTCTCTTTTTGCTGTTTTCCCTATAGATTAACATATTGATTTTGTTGACTGAGAGTATTAATATCAAGGGCACAGCTATACAATCCAGGGAAGAGGCCTGATCAATTAAGTTCTCATTTATTATTCACATCCTGTTAATTTCCCCAGCTATGGAGGCACAGCAGCCTTATTATGAAGTTCCATTATGAAACATACATGAAGGGACTGCAAAAGAGGAAAATGCTAAAGTAAGGAAAGTCTTATAAAATATAAAACCTTAATTTTATAATACCTGCTAAATTGCTCTTTTGCAGCGGTTTTGTCTTGTTTGCCGTTATAATGACCAAACTGCTGCACCTGTGTACTGTAAAAGTGGAAAAACAAAGTTACATTTATATGCTGATTTTTCATTTTCTCCATGTTCTCTGATTCCCCGAGGACGATGTGTGATAGCACACTGCAATGGCCCAGTGCGGTGTTGCTTTTAGGGGTAAATTGATGTCAGTGACATCGTTGTAAGTTTGCATAAATCCGTGGGAAGAATGGGAGGAGAAAAAGTTTTGCTGCCGGGTTTGAAAGCAAATTGACAGCAGCTTGTGCTATCTATGCTTTTCAGATCCTCAGACCCATGCTAACCTTTCTGCAATCACAGTCCAATATGCTGGCTGTAGCTTTGAAGCGGCCCACGCTACAGGCTACCGGCTCTGAACAAATCACTTCAGGTGCCTCTGAAAAGAAAAGTTTGTGAACATTCTATTGACTTCTACATACCGAATCACCTCAAATCAGCCTTGCTCTCTTTAAAACTTCTAGGGGAAAAAAACAAAAATGGAGGAATACAGTCAACAAAACTAACCTGGGCTATTTGAAATATATTTAAGGGATTTAATATTATCCCTCTATTTTTGGCTGTATAGGAAAGAGTTTTCTCAACTAAATTAGTTGTGCAACTAAATGTACAGTTGCCCTTGTGATTATGTTCAAGATGTGGGATTTGGTCACATCTGACTGATCATTGTGAGTACTCCTGTGTCTCAAAGCACTTTTTGGGGGAAGAACTCACAATACCTAAATGACTACTGCAATGTCAAACACACACAACCCTATAAAAAGCCACCACAGCAGTGGTAAAAATGACATCTGTAAGAATGTCTCAACTGGGGCAACCTGACCAGGATTGTGCCACTGGAATGATGGAGGCAGGTTGGATTACCAGACAAGTTGCCAGAGCAGTAAATGTCTCCATAACAGGGTGCTTGCACCAGCATTATTTGGTCAGAGGAACAACAGCAGACCTGGTCGACCACATGTAACAACCAGAGACCAGGAGTGGTATTTTCACTTACTGCGCCTTAGAAACAGGTTCCAACCTACCACCGTTACACTAGCAGAGACCGTACATGCAAAGACATAAGCACCATACATTTGTTGAAGTAGCACGATGTTACTTCAGCTAAGTACAGTGAGTCCATTTCTTGCCATATTTGGTCCTTTTTCACTTGTTTTGTAGCTGATTAAGTTAGAATATGGACTAAAAGGAACAATATATGAGTGGTCATTTACTGTACACACAATACAAACTACACCTGTGATTTTAAAAATAAATGTAGTGTTGCATTATTAAATCCTTTGAATATTTATGGGGTTCAAAATTCACAGTCAGCCAGGCAATTCTGATCAGATGGACGTGTAACTTTAAATAATGATGCAACATCTGTCAAAATGTTGAATTCTGGCACAGACAGGAATTTAGAGATGATCACGGAAACTGTTCTGCTGCTCAGTGACCAAGCATTAAACTGAGATAAATCTGCAAGTCATGAAGAGCGGCTAGGACAGCAGATGAAGCCGTAATATTTAATCTTAAACTGATCATTCTGAGGAGGAGGCAACAGCTTGAGTACGTTAGCGCTCATCCAAGGGTTGGAACTGGGAGACGACTCGGCAGTTTTCAGCTCAATCCTGATACATTTGTCAAACTTTGGACATAGGGTGATCTTTTCATTAAGAGAAGATCTGTGCCCTGACATTTACAACACCCGTTAAAATCAAGATGTATTACATATTTCACAAGGTGGCAAAAAAGGCATCCATCTCTCCGATTCACCATCTCTCTCTCGCTCGTGAAATGTTGTATAGTTAGTGGCTTATTAATTTAAAGTGTACTGCATCAGCCAATCCTACGTGAATATGCTAATCAACAATTTTGAGGCCTGATGAAGTATTTTACAAGAGGCTATAAAAGTATTTTGGGGAAATATACTGTCAGGTTCAATTGCTCAAAGTGACTACACAAGGAGAGCTATGTCTCTGCTGTATATTAAAGAGGGAATGGGCTGAAACAAAAACTGAGCAACACTGAAGTGGCAGATGTGAAAAAAAGACATTGCATCCGTGAAAGCTTTTTATTAAAGGTAAACCAGACTTCATAATTCATACATCACAAAAATATATTAAATTGTACTTGACATGCATAAGATGCAAAATTTGCAACAACATTAACACGTTATCCTTAAACTCAGCCTCTAAAGGGACTTTTTCTTTCCCTGTTTTTTTGTGCAGTGTGTATCAAATTACAAAGAGGTTATGGAAATGGCAAAATTTGAAAAACAGTTAAGGCTGCAGTTCCTAATGGAACCACCTTAAACCTCATAGTCCTGAAGTGGGGGACTCTGGGGTCACTCTGCAACAAAAACATAAAACACTGCACTATCACATTAAAAAAGTCATATCGCACATCAAATTAAATAGGAAAAATTCTATTACAAGCATGTATGAGTCATATTTACACACACAAAACACAACTCCAACACCAAGCAAATTAATTACCCATTACTTTTGCACTGCTGCTGCTGCTTTTCACACTGTTGTTACAGAGATTTCTAATATCAATGACTTTTCTGGTTAAATAAAATAAAATATTTTACTTTTTTATTTGGGCTGAGAGAGGAATGTGTTTTTCAAATTCTGGAGTTTTGGGGGGCTGATTTCAGCTCTTGCAGCTTTAAGGATAATAATGGGACACAGGGGAAAAAAATCTTTTAAATTTTGACTCGACAATGATCTAAATCACTCATCAGCCTCCCCAGTGCCATCTCAGTTATTCCTATGAAGCACAAAAACAGAAGGTACAGCAACAGATCTGTGTGGACTGACAAATTATTCCTCAGTCACATCCTTGAAAACAATTCCCAAAAACTTTCCATGGAAAGCAGCAACAGAAGAGAATAATCTATCAAGACTAGGGCTAAAGCAATGAATCAATGATTATTAAATTAACTTTCAACTTTTGATATAGTTAATCAGTTTGAGTAGTTTTGTTTTAGGTAAAGTAGATTTTAGTAAAATAAGAAGAGTCTGAATTCTCTAATTGCACCTTCTTAAGTGAGAATATTTTATGATTTATTTCCTCCTCTATGACTGATGACAGTGAACTGAGTATCTTTGGGTTGTGACCAAACAAGACACTGGAAAACTTACATGGACTTTAAGAAACACTTTCATATTTTTCTGGCATTTTGAATTCCCAAATGTTTCACTGATTAACCAGGAAAATATTCAAGAAACTCACTGACAATGAAAATAATGATTGGTTGCAACACTCAGACATTTTCTTCTACTGTGTTTATTACAGCAATGTGGGAAATAGGCTGCACCTTCACTTTCTGATGACACAACACAGACTAGCATTTTCAAAACAATGCGAAATACTGCTTAATTCACTTTTTTATGTTTTGTAAACTTTCAAAAGTTCACTTCAAATTTGACAGCTTCAGAGAAAAACAGTTAATGTTGTTTTCAGCCGCCTCATCTGCCATTCCAGGGGTCACAATCATCTGAGGCTTTCAGGTCATTAAACACCGCATTCACTTTTGAAATGTAATATCAGTTCTTCTTTTGCTATGCTAAATACCAAAACTAAATTACACTAATTTAGCTGACAGCTTAAGATAAGGAGTTGAGATCAAAGGGACAGAGAACTTAACAAGCTCCACTGTCATGCCTTGTCACCAGGAACCAATGAAATCTCTGAATATCATATAAAAGACACCGGGACAAAGACTGCCATGTGATTAAAGAGGACAGGAGGAGGAGTGGTGGATGCTGTTCCCACCCCTCCCTCCTTCTTTCTAAGACCTATCCCGGCTCATTCTGAACACTTCTTCCCCTCCACGCCGTCAGCATTTATTCATCTATGAAAGGCTCTGATCGAAGTGTGATTTGCATGATTGCATTTTCCATACCTTGCATTAACAGTGCAGCAGAGGTGAATAGCTGATGGCCTATCACATTTAAGTAGCCATCTCAACCAGCCATCGCATTACAGCTGCGTCAATCTGCTAATGAAAACAGGTCTCACTCGCAGTTTTTTTAAATCTTGGAAATCCTTCTCTCCGCCTGGAAGCTACCTCAAAAATAAAAAGGTATCTCCAAGAAAGAAATAATTTATTATGTTAAATTTAGTGAGACTCTGAAAAGCCTTTTAGACCTGAGCATGCTTAAAAGCTCATTAAAAGGAGACATATAATAAAAAAAAATAGGGTTATGTATAGGCTTGGGGGCTCTAAAATAGTGTTAAAGCGTCAAAATTGTCAAACGCAACTCTTTTTCAGATAACCAGACTTGAAATACACCGTGTGGTTTGTGGATATTGTGATGTCACAGCTATACAATCGTTGGCCTCAATCAGTTCTTCAGTCCAAGCAGGACCACCAAAACCATCTAGTCATCCTGGGATAATGTACTGTACCCAGGATTCTACAAGGTGGAATCCATGGCACCAACAGGAAATGTGTGCAGTCAATACGAGCTCATCTGCACTGAAACAGCCCATTTGTTGAAAACCAGGCGGGTTCGGACACGGTGGAATGAAGATGAAATTTAAAATACCTATTATAGGGAAGGGGGCTGCAACCTGTGGCTCTTTAGCCCCTCCCCAGTGGCAAGTGTGGATTTGTTCAGTGATGGAAGTAACATATTATAATGTCAAGTCAAAATGAACAAAAGAAGCACTAAATCAAAAAATAATAAATAAAAAACCCCATAATGAACACAAATTAAGACAAAACCAAGGCAAATAATCTACAAAATGAGCAAAATAATTCCAAAAAATGAATTAAATATACATAGAATAAATTAAATTGTAAAAAAAAATAAAATAAAAAGACTGAAATTAAAACTAAGCCAAATTATAAAGAATATTGTGGGAAAATTTTTAAAAGATTAAGACAAACCTGAGCAAAATAATTAGCAAAAGAACAAAAATTCACAAAAATCACCTT
>JAQQAE010022433.1:0-10256 GCA_029823295.1 Pseudamia nigra | reverse complement strand
TCCACTTGATGATGACTGTCTTCAGTGTGTTCCATGGTATATTTAATTCCTCGGAAATTCTTTTGTACCCTTTACCTGACTGATATCTTTGAACAATGAGATCCTTTTGATGCTCTGGTAGCTTTCCATTCACCCCATTCATGCACAAACACACACATTCGTACACCAGTGAACACTCACTGGGAGCAACATGGGATTCAGTGTCTTGCTCAAGGACACTTTGGCCTGCGGACATGAGGAACCAGGGATTGAACCACCAACCTTCCAGTTCATGAATGACCCACTCTACCTACTGAGCCACAGCCATCAGTTTAACAGGATTCTATATCCTAGAACAAACACAGGTATGTGCATAATTTTGGTATTAAACTGTTTGGTAGAAATGCAACAGTAACTCAAATAACCACTAGTTACAACTAAGGTATGCAGAATACCATCTCTGAATGCACAACACGTCAAACCATGAAACAGATGGGCTACAGCAGCAGAAGAACACACTGGGTGCCACTCCTGTTAACTAAGAGCAGGAAACTGAGGCTACAGTTTGCACAGGCAATAGGAGACTGGACAAACATTGTCCAAGTCTTGATTTCTGCTCTGACATTCAGATGATAGGGTCAGAATGTGGCACAAACAACATAAATCACAGATCCATCCTGCCTTGAAGATTACACCTTGTAGCTGCTGTTAGCTTACCTGACTTTAGTAACTCACAACTAGACTCAAACATCTGCCCCTCATACATCCATGGACTGGAGTGAATGTGCACACTGATGGGTTCTCCTAGTGCTACTGTGTCCACACCGGTATGTTCAGTCTCACAGCACTGTATAGTTTAGCTAGTACAACACTGATGTAGCTTTGTCCATAACTTTGCATAAGACCTAGTGAAGACACTGGGTGCACATAACACACCCCTGGACCACACTTCACCTGTCTGTAGCGACTGGTGGCTCAGTTTGGATTTGGACCTTGATTCAGAGTTTGAGAAGCCTGGAATTAGACAACATGCTGCACTATTATTTAATGTTGCTAGCATTCAGAGTGTTGCATTCATGGTCTGTAGGAATTTCTGATGGCTCAGGTTTTCACAACTTTAGACTAACTAAAACTTTTTTTGAATGGCACACAATTGGCCCACAATACGTTGTGATTGATGTGTTGGGTACTCCTGATGTAACATGTTGTCTGCCCCTGAAGATGACATTTTTCGGCCTTATGTTCAATAATATGCATCACCCGGGTCTGGTGTGAATTGTCATGGCTTGTAATGGACCAGGATTGACTAGTCTGGTATAAATAGACAAAAGAAGAGTTGAACCCGGGTGAGAAAACCTTGGTCCAACCCTGGTTGGTGGTCTGAAATTGGTATAGATATTAAATAAGCATTGTTTGAATGCCACAGCCTACCTCAGAATGTCCATCCCGTTATGACCACAGTGTACACATCTTCTGATGGCTACCTCTAGCAGTATAGTGCACCATATGACAGACTGGATTCTTGAACATGGCAGTGCACTGTACTCCAATGGCCTCCACTGTCACCAGATCTCAATCCACTACAGACCGCTTTGAGATGTGGTTGAACAGGAGATTCACAGTATGGATATGCATCTAACAAATTTGCAGCAACTGCGTGATACTATATCAATGGACCATTATATTCTAGAATGTGCTGGTGTAGGTGGCAGCAAATGACAACAGCTCTCTGCTTTTTCTCCACTTTTTCTTTAAATTTTTGGATATACACTGCTTTTTTATCTTCTTTTGTAGTACCAATTTTCCACTGACATGGAGAGAAGAGTTCACTCCAGAGACCACCTCCTGAAACTGAGGCAGAGGAAATGTGAAGCTTAAAAACCAATCCCACTGGACCTGAGAAAGACTCTGCATGGCTGCAGGGCTGGTGCCAAAGTCAATGGCAGGAGATTCAGGTGCAAACCCTTCCTATCAACCATACTGAAGGGCAATGCGAACTTACTACCCTACAAAGTGGGTGAGTTGGAGGCACTGGTGATGAGCCAAAAGGAGTTTTGAGAGGCTACCTTCATGTGTTTCTGTGAGACCTGGAAGACTGGAAAGAGGAATGGCTGCAATGGGTGTGTAACATTGCACATTTCAGGAGATCCTTCATCCCCACGGCCATCCGACTGTTCAACACCATAGCCAATGGCAGACTGAAGACTTGGAGGAACAAACATCTTAATTAAGTGCTGGAGTCTATCCCAGCTGATTGGATGAGTTGCCAGTTCATTGCAGGGCTGACAGAGACAGTGACCAATTAACCTAACCCCTAGTGCATGGTTTTGGGAGGAAGCTGGAGAACCTGGAGAGAACCCACACAGACACAGGAAGAGCATGCAAACTCTACATAGAAAGGCATGTGCAGCATCAGGTTCGAACCCAAGACCTTCTTGCTATAAGGCACTGGTGCTAACCACTGCACCCCATCATATCAATCAGATTTAAATAGTATTTAAAGCAAATTATTTTTCATGTCACTGTACTTTTAAAGTAGAAATACTTTTATTTAAGTGTTGCTTCCATTTTCTCAATCGACCATTGCTTATGCCCAAAAATGTTGAATAGCTCAGAAATGATAAGGATTCCTACGTTCCAAGTTTCTGTAAGCACAACCGTCAGCTGACAAGTAAAGGCTGATGTAAACACTGCGATTTCAGACCAGACTGGCAGCCATGCATACCCCGGTTTTCATAACCAATTGCAGTGAGAGAGCGTGCCTTGTACTCTCCACTGTTTTATGACTAGCCCGAGTGATCTGAGCTGCAAATCATGCCTTGGATAGGATCAATGTGCATTTTCTCTGCTTTTCTCCTCACTGCATCCATGCAGCCACAGAGCAGCAACAGGAAACAGCAAATGAATCAAGAAGAAAGCAATAGACATCATAGAAATATCACATACTGGAGCCTAAGTTGGCTACAAGTATAAATATTTCCGTGTGAACGGGGAGAGGCACAGACAAATAAATGTAGTAATATTCTGCCTGTGTGTGGTGGAGAGACAGTGCAGATGCATCAGGTGCCACTCAGAAGGGAAGAGAGAAAAGACACAGTGGAACTTACAGAGGTTGAAAAGATACAATATTTACACCCAGTATTGACTGAAAAATACTGGCTGATCACTTGTACAGTGTACTATGCACAGTCACGTGCAAGCATTGCAGCACACACAGTGTCACACAGTGTACTATACCTTCACATTCATGTGAATGCCAGCCTTAACCAACATGAAAATAAAATAATAAATAAATGTGAAAACAGCCTTGGATTTGTTAACTCCATTAATTTTCCTGGGAAGAACAGGCTGTGCAACCTTGAAAGGTCTTTTATCTTTGTCATTTGATGTTTTTTTAATAAACTGCATGCAAAGAATTTCCCCAACAGCCAAACCTTAAGTTAACATTCTGGTCACAGATAGACAGATCACAAACATATTCCACAGATCTCATGAATAGCTGAACACACAGTTCAATGTTACACAACAAAGCTGAGGTGGGAATATGGTTAGTGTGTGATGCCCCCAGTCAGTGGGAGAGGCTTCTGAGAGTGTTAATCCCATTTCTGACAAAGCCAGGCATCAGTGCTGACAGAGGTACCTTACAAATTGGAGCAGAGCGGCACTGCTGGCAGCTGCAATACACTTCCTAAGCAGGGCTAGACTTCACATAACAACCACTCAATGAAAACAAAAGCTTTGGCCCCGTCTGCTGAGCTTCTCTTCATCGTGGTGGAAAATCTAATAACCAATGCTCACAGCCTCATCCAAGGCTGATGCATCCTTATTACAATAGATCAGCCCAAATTGATTTGTCTTTAGAAGCCTCAGGGAAAAAAGGTCCAATTGATTTTCTGGTTTGCAGTGAGGGCATATGAGATGTTGGAGCCAATGTTAGCACATCATCTGCATGCTGTCCACATCCAGTTGTGTAATAATAGTGATAATTATTATATTGTGAAACATGTTTATATTGTCATATGTAATCGTGTTGATTTACTGTGATATATGGGTTATTTTGTCTCTATGATGATCAGAACTCAGATATTTTTTTTTTTTTTTTTATTTTTGTCAGTGTTGTAGAAGCCAGCTTTTTGAGTGTTGGTTGTTTTTCTTTTACATATTATCTTCTTATTGCATTCTTGTTGCGTTTTTTGTACTTGTTGCATATTTTTTTCTCTTACAAATAATTATCACAAATCTGCATGATTTCAAATTTCACCCAGAACAAAAAATCAGCTTTATAATGAAATAATTAGCATGATAAATGTCATTTACATGACATCTATCATGCTAATTACTGATATCAAATGATACTGTATAACAATTTATACAGTGACAAGATTTTTCTGTGTACTGCCCAGCTCTGGGTAGAGGTATGGAAGCACAAGAGTGTATGTGTAGTCACCATGTTTTGTACCAGAGCTTCTACTGGAGATAAACAAGGCCCTTTTTCTGGCACTACAGCTTCACCTGTCATTACATCTCTTAGGGCCAGGCAGTATTGGCTTGGTCATTTATCAATCACATCTGCCAGAATACCTCAACCCAACAAGAGGCTGTTGACAACAGCGTGATATGGTACAATGCCGCATTTTGTCAGTTTTAGACTGAAAAGATAAACACAGAAAAAGAAAACAGTATTTTTGTCTAGATTGAATAAGACAGAAGAGCGTGGAGGGTTTTCTTCATAAGTACAATGAATAAATACTTATCCACACTGAGCTTTCGCTCCAACTGAAAACTCTGCATTCCAGTTTATTATTAAAGATAATATTACAGTAGAGATGTGTGTGAATCAGGAAGATCTAACTGCAGATAGGGAACATATAGAATTATACTTCAATAGTGTATGATCCCCTACAAATACATCTATTTTTGTCTGAGTGAACTTATCAACCTACAGGCAGAGGGGTTCTTGTTCCACAGAGTCCCCCTTTTTGTGATCCCATTTCTATGGACCACAGTTGCTCTAGGAAAGGTATTTGGTACTTTTTGTGTTTTCAGCGTCCACAGCCAGCTGCAATCTACAAACTCACTGCAATATGCCTGCAAATGATTAAACTATGCAGATGCCATTAAATATAAAATGTGATGCACTTTTAAAAATAAAATGTACCTCCTCTGAGACTTGTGCATCTTTGGTGAAGTTGGTGGTGGTATATTTTCTTACTCACTATGGTATCCAACAGTGGAATAAACTGACTGTTGCAGTTACAAATATATAGTATGTTTAAAGGTGGAGCAAGCGATTCTAATCTGAGGCATTCTCACTGCCACTCTCCCATCGCATACAATTCAGACAGCTGCCGAGACAAGCACAATATTAATAGTTCACCGTCAGCTGCATGTTTCTCTGGAGTCCTTGTATAAAAGCTACTTCAATAGGTGTTGGTGGAGGTGAGGGTTAGACAAAAAATACACAAAAACACATTGCATGAAGCAGGACATGAACCCCCGGGCTCCCTTATAGAAGTCCACCAAACCTGGTATGCCAGCATAACCACCCCAGTCTCATCCTACTAGTTAATTGTTGTCTTAAGAAGGTCTTATTCCTGCCATACCCTGTTCAAAATGAAAACACAATGCCTTATGTGGCAGTATGTGACAGCTTGGACATGAGAATGGGTTGTCTACTTGTAGATTTTTTACAATTTATAGAAGACACAAGAAGGCTCGTTATAGTGTTCAACAAGTTGTGAATTTAATGACTGAAAATGTGAGAAAAATTGGTTCAGACTGTTTGTTATCACACTATTCCAGCCAAACAGCCACATGGGATGGCTGTACTTGTGCAAGGGTGAATGCAATTCACATCTGCAACTGAAGAAGACAGAGATTCTCAGGTGTCCTGAAAGAAAAAGGAAGAGTTCAAATGTTAATATATCACTTTGATTCAATGGAGGTAGTCATTTGAAATTAGGCTGCCTTACATACAGTTATACAGAGGTGGGAATAAACTATAGAGACCAAAAGTGCTGCTTATGGCACTATTTTTTCTGTTCTAAAGCTGTGTTTGCTTGTTCAATTCAATTCAATTGTATTTGCATAGCACCAATCATAATCCAAGATTATCTCTAGGTGCTTCACAATTCAAGGCTGAAACCTCAAGACTTGTTGGTATGATGTTCTTTTTATGAAATGCTGTATCAGTTTTATACCGGATGTAACATGATGCAAGCCTTCAAAAACATTCAATTTTTGTCTCATCGTGAAATAATTTCCCAAAAGAACTGGAGATCATCAAGATGTTTTTGGCAAATATGAGATGAGCCCTTGTATTGTTTTTGGTAAGCAAGGTTTTCACCTTGGAACTCTCTCATGATCCATTTCTGCCCAGACACTTTCTTATTGTTGAATCATGAACACTGAGCTTACCTGAGGTAAATGAGGCTGCAGTTCTTTACGTTCTGTTTTTTATGTTATTTGGGTCAGACGACCACTCTTGGGAAGGTTCACTTTCAAGTTTTCTCCATTTGTGGATAACCTCTCTCACCATGGTTCAGTGGAGTGCCAAAGTCTTAGAATTGGCTCTGCAACCCTTTAAACACTAGATGACAATGACTTTTTTGTCATCTGTTCTGGAATTTCTTTAGAACACAAAGTGTTGCTTTTTTAAGTCTTTTAACCAACTTCACTTGTCCACACAGGTTCTTTACAAGAGGAAATTCTGCCCAGAGAAAGTGGTACAAATCTTCCACAGTTTGAGAACATTTCAAGCTAAATGCATGTGAAAACTGTATAATGTGTCCGCTGTTAAATCAGACTAACTGATGTTCATGCTTCAGCATCTCAACAGAAAGCATCCAATCTATGCATGTAATTCACAAAGAAACCCTGACACCAGGAAATATTAACATCAGCTGCTAACACTGTAAAGTATTCAGAAAGCATAGAGCTCTGTCAAAGCAGCTGTTTCTCTTAGTGAAAACCGACCATTATCATTTCAACCTATGCAAATTTCCCCCATAATGTTATTGGACCCAAAAGTAATGTTCTTAAATTTATTTGACCCTGATTATTAAATTCTTTGACCATGAAAACCGATCATTAACATTGGGAAAGACATACATATCATTATTAGTTAAACAGTTATTCATGAAAATGTAATATTTCCATAATGCCAGTTTTCTTCTGAATCTACAGTAGCTCCATAAATGTTGAAAATACACCATATCCATGGGCACATTGCTGAATCAGTAGACTTTCTACTACAATGTGGTGTCAGTTGCATGTCAATGTCTACCTTTATTTGCTACCTTACAGTAACTATTTTCCTTAACCACTGTAAGTATAAGCATTCTGAATCACTACTGTTGCCATGGTTGCACCAGTTCAAATGACAGCAAGTCTGAGTAGCTCTGAATTTTTTGTAGTTTTCTGTCATTTTACCAGTGAGCAATGGCCCAGGCTATTCAGTGAGGCTGATGCATAAGTAACTTTAAGTTGTAATACCGCTGCTTGGCTGCTGGGGAACTGTCCGTACGGCTCCAAGGAGCCTTTTTCTCATAGAGATACATTGAACTTCTATCTGAAAATACTAAGCAAATAAATTTTTGTCATGAGTCATTATGGTCTCAAGTGTTTTATTTGGACACTCTAATATGTAATCTGATGGTCCATCTTTAACTTTTTGCTCCGTTATTAAGATATTATTGCAAATAATCAAACAAATCACTGCCATGCTGGGGTTTGATTGACATGTCACTATAGTAACAGCTAGTGAAGTCGGACCAATTTGGACCTTTGTATCTTCCATTTATTCAATATGGACATAGTTTTACCTGACACTAACAACACCGTAATATGACTTTCATTGACACTGAGTGGTGAAGTTTTACCGTGTTAGTTAGCTAGTGGCTAATATTAGCTTTCCCATGAGTCCCCTGCCATGCATGCTCACTTAGCCGTTTGTCCAAATATATCCTGTTTTTAGCTCCGAAATGGCAGCCAGGAAGTGACTACTCCATTGGCCTCAATACGGCCCTTCAGAAACTAATGGCGTCACGGTCATTTTGTCCACTAATATATACAGTCTATGTGTTTTACGTGTGTTTTTAAGATTGTTTCTAAATTTTGTTTCTGAATGTGTATTCCCTGGGGTGCACATTAACTCACTGCCAAACAAATGTGATGAGTTGGAGGCACTTGTGAGGAACCAACAGCTATACAGGAGTGCAGTTTGATTTGTCTTTCTGAGTCCTAGCAGAATGACAACACATCGGACTCGTGTAGATATACCAGGCTTTACAGCTGAGTGAACACAGACCTGAAAATAAGCAGAAGGAGGAAAGGTGGGGGCATAATCCCACTTTTAAATGAGAGATGGGTTAACTCCTGAAATGTGACTGTGAAGGAGAGGGTTACATGAAACCAGCCCTTCCACCACTAATGCAGTCCTCCCTGGCTGCCTTCGTCTTTCCTGGATGTCAACAGCTCTGTTCTCAGTTGTCACTAGCAAGTCGGGTTTGGAATATTTAGCTAAACTAAAAGGGAAAAAAAATCAGTCTGGTTTTCTTTTGGGGTAAGAAGACAGTGTTGGGCTTATAGTCTTGAGACCTTTTTAACAATGATTTAAAAAAAGTAATTTATGTCATGCTTTTTCATCCTTTTTCAGCTTTCATAAAGACTTTTCTCTAAAACGCTAAAATATGCAATAAATAATTTGATTAAACTTAGTCACTACCTCGATCTAACTCGTGTACTAATCAAACTTAATAAAATGACAGTGAAATCAAACCAAAAATTTTCACAACAGTAAAATATATATTCTGTGCTGTAAAATGTTTTACATAATTTAGGTATAATGAAACACGTTAATGCTGGTGATAACGGACAATGGAAAAAGTGCCAATGACTCGGATCAGCTTTATTCTGATGGTGATGCAGGGCCAGGCATTTGGGATTATTTATTAGAGGTAAATCAGTGATCAGCTGGGCCGATTATCGGCGCCAATATTTGGAGTTTTGATATATATCGGTCTCAGGGTTTTTTTTTTAATACGACAGGCCGATATCAAGAAATCAATTAAAAACAGTTTTATTTCGGCTCAGACGCTGCCACCCCTCTCTCTCTCTCTCTCTCCTGCCACTTCTGTCTCCAGCATTCTTCCGCCCGCGGCGCCATCTGATTGGTTAAACAAGCCACAGTATGTGTAAGTGGCAGAGACACTGAAGCGGAAACCGTCCTGAGGTAAAATTTTGTTGTGTGGCTCTCCACATGACAAAACACGTGTTTGTGCTTTCTGGAGAGCAAACACATATGTCAAAGGTAAATGCAACAAACTCTCCAGAAATTGTAATAAACATCCATGTGCTCTATATCTCACAACGACTTCTAACTTACAGTGTGCAGCAGAATAATGTACAATCGGAGTAAACATTAGCATCTCTGCTAAGCAAGTAGTACCTCCCGACATGTCTGAATACTTGAAACAATGCTGTGGGTAATATCGATGTGCTCATTCTCTGTCGGAGTCTCCCCTCTAAAAGACTCAAAACAACATGGAATTGACCAGCTGGACCTCAATGAAATTGACACGCATTGACGGGTTGAGGGGAAGTCAAGGTCCTCTGAGGACAGCGGGTGCTGGACACGTAGGAGTCAGTGGACGCACGGGAACCTATGTGTTTTTGAGATGCTGTCCACTGGGGATGTGATGGACATTTTTCTATTCAGAACCATGATGACACGATTTATGCTGATTGGTGTAGGTGTTTTTCCTGGTTATCGACAGAAGAATGGACAGAGCTGGTCAGAGCCCAATAACGCTTTGTCTCAAATTATGCAGTTGGGAAGAGAATCTAGCAGCACAAACATGGACGATTTCTGAGGTAAAATAAAATGAGTGGGTAACAACACGGGGTGCTGGGGTCTCTTAACAGAAGTGATCTTTGAAGTCTGGTACAAAATATATTAAATTGGAGTATTGAGGAGATGAAATTCTTTGCCTCTGTAAAGCGACTGACTTGTCTTGTTTTGACTTTCTCGGATCCCTTTGGCCTTGGGAACAGGCTGTGTGTAATCTCCCCCTGGGAGCGGACTCTGCTGGAGAATGTGCTGCTACCACCACCTCCCCCGCTTTCATAAACATTCTGATCGTAAGCTTGATGAACTTTCTGCCACCAGGGTGAAATATCATGGCACTTAACATCTGACGGGTGCACTGGGAGAGGAGGCTTGATGCTTGACTGTGTCAAGGTGAACTTTCTATGGACACATGTGGCCATGATGACCA
>JAQQAE010022432.1:0-10256 GCA_029823295.1 Pseudamia nigra | reverse complement strand
AAGGTGGAAAAAGTTGTGAAATTATTTATCTTGCTGTCAATTTTTTACATCACAAAAACCTGGCATTTGAACAGGGGCATGTAGACTTTTTATATCCGCTGTAGGTAGCTTTACTTTTTAGGAATTGAGTAGAAAAGCCATTTTATTCTTCTACACTGTTAACCATTAACATTGGGAAAATGTAAAATGTCATTAAAATGTATTTTGTTTCTTATATTCTCCATTGGAAGTTTTATTTGTCAACATGCTTTTGAAACTAACATTTTTTTATTTGACTTATTTTCAGTTTTAGTTGTACTATGGTGACGAAATTAAGGTGAACAGCAACAGGTCTATATCAATCTAAGCTCATGCAGCAATCATATACTTTTAGTGGTGTTATATCTAGATGATGTGAATATTATACCGAGTTAGTAAAATTAATGACTTCACTGAAGTCAGTAGAGAAATACTAGTGATGTAAATTCAGTGTTGGGAAAACTTGAAAAGCAGAAAGTCATTGTAACACCAAAAATTACATACAAGCAAAAATACCCTGGAATAAGGAAAGGAGTACCTAAGTATTAAATTGTAGCTTACAAAATATTGCCAAATATGAGGAAAAAGGAAAAATGTTCAGCTGTCATTCTTTGCAAATGGGATATTGTGTAGCAAATAACAGTCTTCAACTTGTACATTTTTATTCAGCATAAAAAACAGACTCATTTAGATGACATGGAGTCATCAAATTAATTGACAGAGTTGTTTCATTGTTCACTATGCAAACGTTCCTGAATTTCATTACTTGGATCACTATGCAAATGCACCAGTAAACTACTTCAACTACTGCTTTAAGTGCACCCGGTTCACTACTTGAAGTCAACACAGAGTCCGTTAACACTGAGAGAGTTGTGTCTGAGCACATTAAGAGATCCAATAAAAGCTGCCATCAGAATTCACAGTCATGATGTCTCTGTCTCTGTTGCTTCACTTTTGACCTTTGTTGCTTTGTTTTCTTCATTCCCAAACTCCATTGAAGTATCCACTGAATCACTAATGACCATGTGTCTTCACCACAAAGAGAGGCTGCCCAGATAGATGACTTGTAGTTGTTCTGTGCTTCAAATAAGGAACAACTTGAGGCATATTTTCTACATAAGTCAAGCTTAAAGTGGGCAGTTATTATACTATGGCATACCCCAGGATTCAGTCCTGGGTCCCCTCGTATCCCTGCCCTTTCAAAAGCTTCACACACTAACATTTAACTGGAATGCCTTTAGCTTTCATTAAGATGTTAATTTGAGCTTACACAACAATATAAGATGGCAGTGAACAAGGACACAGTGGTTCTAGGCTCTCTGTTTAAGTGCATTTTTCTAGTTTTGTTTGTTAGTTCAGTGTGCTTTGAAGCTTGGTGACAAATGAAACACTACTACAGTCTCACTGTGCTCCATAACACCCCATTACACATTTATTTATTTTGTTTTATTTATCACCTATGTGTATTTTATTCATCACCTGCATTTTAACACATGGTTTTAACTTGTCTTTTTTGTCTATTGTGTTTTTATAATTCTGTCCTGTGTTTTTACAATTCTGTGTTGTCTTCTGGTGTAGCATTTTTGATTTCATTGTATAGCAGTCTATATGATGACAATAAAGTCTTATCTTAATTAACTACAACATTTCCCAAACTCCATGTGACATAATGAAGAAAATGTTTCCATGAATTGAGAATCTGAAACTGGGCAGTTTAATGTTATACTATGGTGTCCCCCAGGGTTCAACCCTGGGTTCCCTTATATTCTTGTTATACACTGCCCTTTTAATATTTTGTAGCACCACCTTTAGCTTTCATGTAGATGTGAATTCACTGTGGCAACATTTCAATAAGTCTATGAAATTCCAAAGGATTTATTTCTATTCAGAGATGGAGTTTTTTACTTACATCTGTCTATTGTTAAACTTGATTTGTAATTATTTCTCAGTCACATTAGAATCAGCTTTATGTATTATTTCATGGTCCTACATACAACATTTTGAGACAGTAAAATCAACCACAATGTTAATGTCAATGCTCAGTTTCTGGTATTTTTGAAAATTAACATGCATGATTACAGTAATGTCAGTCCACAGTATGGTTATTAATATGGCTGGCCAAAAATGACACAGAATATTTCATTGGACTGCCATAAACATTGATTATGCCCAAACTTATGCAATGTCACATTTGTAGTGGAATTAATTTTTCTCCAACAATTATATTGATGGAGAGTTGGAGCCCTGTATTCTCATGCATATCCCAAAGATCCTCAGTGGAGTTCAAGTCAAGACTCTGTGGAGGCCGATGCATGTGTGGAAATTGATGTCTCATGATCCCTGAACCACTGACTATTTGAGCTCCATGAATCCTGATATTACCACAGAGGATGAAAACTATCCACTGATCGCAAAAGAAAGAATAAATGAGAAACTCATCATAACCACTGTGTTAATTGTACAATGGAAAGCTCTCATCTGTATTCTTAATTGCATTCAGATGGTGACTTTTTTGGATAGACATTTTCGGTATTTGATCATGCAAAAGTCTCCTAATTATTATTAGTATAGCAGCCCTCCACTAATGCCTTAAGGTCAAGCAACTTTCAACACTATTTGATATGGCCAAGGTCAGGTCTTCCTCTTAAAAATTTATTTGTTGGCCTTTATTGAGAATATCTCAGTGAAGAGACAGGAAATCAAGGAAAGATGATGGGGGTGACTGGGATGGACTCAAACTCAGGTTGCTGAGACAAGGCCTCAACTTATATACAGTACGTAATATATATGCCGCCAGGTCAGCCACTGTGACACCCCAAGGTCAGGTCTTGTTTTTCCACTATAGATCTATTTATACTGATGATTTCCTACCACATGAAGTATTAGTTATACCTGCACCGTTGGAAATAAACCACTCTTATCGTTGTTACATTTTTGCGCTGGTTATCATTCATCATTAGACTGATTTACTTTTAAGCTTTGGTGGGTAGAGTGGACAGAAAGTAAAAGTATAGTTTAATAATTCTCGTGGCTCAACTGGAAGTACTCATGAAAATACATAGCTCCAGTAGTGAGTTACTTAATTACATGGACTTATGATAGCTTTATACAGTACTTAAATAGGTTATTTAGCATTTAGGTAATAACAAAGCATAGATCACATTAATCACTCAGGTGACACATGTGGAACTAGGTAAATACAAAATACCTGATGTGAAACAATTTACTGTAAAAAAAAAGAAAACTGGAAAACATTGCTTTTATGTGATTATTCTCAACATTTTCATCAACTTGTTTTCTTATTTTGCTGATTTTTGTTCCATTTTAATTGTTAGTTTGCTAATTTAGTTAATTTGCTTGATTATTTTCCTTTTTTAGTGATGGTACACTAGTGATGGCAAAAATTTTTTATTGTCCCTCGTTGTGAGGGTTGTGTCAGGAAGGGCATCCGACGTAAAACTATGCCAGATCAAACATGTGAATCATTGGTATTTCGCTGTGGCGACCCCTGGGAGCAGCCGAAAGGAGAAGAAGATTTTCCTTTTTTTGCTTATTTTTAGTCATTTTCTTTGGCTATCTGCTTTCAATTTCTGGCTGTGTTGATTAGTGCAAAATATGTGGAAAAAAAAGGTCATACTAAATTTGACGCCTGCTTATTGAGGTGTATAACAAAATGTAACTGACTAGAAGTATGTTTTTTCATCAGTAAATAGTAAAACAACCACCCTTAGTACATTTTATTGAAAAAAAAAAACTACTCAACTACACGTGATGGAGTAAATGTACTGGCCACTTCTGGTTTTACAGCCAGGCCTCATTGTATTCCTGAGCTTTTCCCCCCTTTGAGCCATGATTTAGTGAAAGCTGAAAGTAATGTACAGTAGGTTGCTGGACATTGCAAGATCTTAGTCCAAAACACACTGTTTGAGCTCTATCCACATCTACGTCAGCTCAGATCGATTGGAAACATTGTGTGTAATTTATTACTGAGAAGTTGCTGACGCATGCACGTATAGTGGCAGCATTACAGTAAGTTACAGATCTTGTTTTTGCTGCTCTGTTCTTGGGCAGGATTTTGCTTTTTATTTCTGTTCTTATTTCTGTGTGTTTTATATTTACTTGGGATACACATTGTAATAGAAAAGTGCAAATAAGTGTATTAACTGTCCATTATTAGCCAAAACATCACACAGCCATCTGGTCATATCAGCTACTGAAATACAGTATGTCCAGCACACTCATGATGTTTGAATCTGATGGATTTCTAGACATGATTGTGTTGATTTGCTTCAGAGACATCAAAAGAAAATGTCTTTCTGTCAGTTTCATTATTTTTTTGAATCAAACTCTGAGCAGGTTCAATCCAAAATGGAGAAATATTCCCAGGTAGTATTTGACCAAGCCATCTGTGTCTTTAGGCAGTGGAGCTTTGATTTGATGAGTTTGCTCGATGGTTGGAAGTCCATACTCAAATATTCCTCTGAGCTGCCAGCATGAGATTCATCACTTCACCAACTGTTAATGCTATAAATGTAAGCCTTCCCTTTTAGAAATAATGAAATGAGATTTGTTCGTCCGCACAGTCAATAAACTTTCTAATAATTATTTTTAGCCAGTTAAAGTGAAAGAAATGAAACACTCTTTGTGCAGAATGAACTTCTGCAGAGAAGATAAGGAAACAGTTTATATTGTGTCAATGACAAGCTGTTTGTGGAAACTAATTAAATCTGGTGTTATCATATGAGACGGTAAAAATAAAGTGCAAAGATATCTATTAAGATTATGTGGTGGCACACAGTCACACAGTGAGCTGCCACATTGTGTACATTTACAGCAGAAAATAAATCACAAGAAAGGCCAAGAAGCTCAGGAGAAATGTAACAATATAAATCAGAGTGAAGTGCTATAAGCCTCCATTATGTCAGCACTGAAACACAGGCCGACACACTCATCCATCTTCTGTTCATTATGAATCTGAAGAGCTCTGAAGAATCTGACCTGCTTCCATGCATGAACTGATGTACCGCTGCATGTAGTTTAACACTCAGTGATGACAAGAAAAGGTGATTTCACCAAACAGTTTGGTAAGACTGATATGGACCATAGGCAACATCTCCAACAAGGAGGTTATGTTTTCACCAGTGTCTGTTGGTTTGTTTATTTCTGTAGCAGAATTACACAAAAATACAGATATTTTTGTCACTTTTTTTGTTATTGCATGATATTTTTGTTGACATTTTCTGTAATTTCTTAGTGAATAATGTACGTACTGTATACTGTAGATCTTGATGAAAAATGGATGGTGTGGTGATGTATTGGTTAGCAGTTGCCCCTCACAGCAAGATGGGTGAGTTTGATGCCTGCACAGCTGAGATGATGGAGAGGAAATGACAACACTGCTTTTATGCAGACAGAGGGGGTTGTAGTTAATCACGCAAAGTTAGGACACCTGTAGGAATTGGTACCAACTTTCAAGGCTTGATCAACCTCCATTGGTGCAGAACAGCTTTAAGTCCTTTTTGTACAATTCTGAAATGTACATTATTTTTCAGTTTTGAGTAACCTTAACTTTTTTTAACCTCTGGCAGTTCAGCATTTACCTTTGTACCATTTCAAGCTATTCATTGACTGTGAAATGTTTGAGTTTCAATAAAAAACTGGAAAAATGGGTTGTTCTAAAACTTTTGACCAGTAGTGTATGTGCACAGTATAAACATAAGAATCAATAGGTAAAAATCTATATCTACTGTGACATCCATTCCTCTAGCAAGAGGATGCCAAACCAGTATTGATGTGTGCTGAATGAAACTTGGTCTAAATCACCAGATCTCATATTTTCTGAAACTGAAATATTTATGTGAATTGTCTGTGAAGATTCTCACTCATCCAGGTCATGGTATCGAAGGCGTGTAGTTTTCCTTCTGTTTTGCATTTTACTTTAGGTTAATGTTGTAATTGCTATGAATTTAATATCATCTTGTTCCTGTCAGTTGTAGGCCAGCGTAGTGGACACCGTGCACGAAAGAAGGTTAAAATACACTTTCTCCCCTTTTTCAAATGCTACTTCTGCTTAAATAATAATAAATAAGTCCTGTAATAGGTTATTGGTCCTGCTGTTACTTCCATGGTAGTTTTTGTTTCATTTTAGTGACTTTCAGTATTTTAGAACCAAGCACAACATGCGATATTGTAGAGACATCATAAGTTGTTTCAACTTGAGTCTGAAGTGCATCTATCTGCAGCATCACTTTGCACATAATCAGATTTTATTTGCAGAAAAATCTTCCACCAGTAGACATGTCATCAATTTTTTGAAATAAGTGTTACAATTTTAGATAATCCCAATAATCATCCTCATTCAGCTACAAAAAAGAACCTGTAGATAATACATAATATTTTATCATTGCACATATGTTAGATTACATCAGATAATCACATTAAACATCAAATTATAGTTTGTTTAATGCTTCATTGTTCAACCTTAGCAAAACTTAAGGAAGCCAGACAATCATAGAGGTTTGAATTATTTGTGAAAAAAGATGGAAACAATCTGAAATATGTAAAGAAAGAAAAACAACACCAATGGTGAAGGAAAGATGCATCAATACAATAATGATGTAAAATTCGTGACAAGTTGAAAATATTTTCAAATACATAAAATAGTCAGACCACAAGTCTGGTTTCTGATTTTGTGACTTACTACTTATTTTATTTTATTCATGAAGATGAAAACACTGTCATGTAAGTCAAAATAAACCATTCAGGAAAAAAACATAGAGTATATAGCCATATACACCCACTTTATTAGGCGCACGTTAAAACCACTTGATTTCTACAGCTTTGAACAGGGCATGGTTGTTGGTGCCAGTTGGGCTTGTCCGAGGTATTTCATAAACTGCTGATCTGCTGTGATTTTCGCACACAACTGCCTGTAGGGTTTACAGAGAATAATCTACAAAAGAGAAAATATTCAGTGTGCAACAGTTATCTGGATGAAATGACCTCTGGATGAAATGACCTTGTTGCTGCCAGAGGTCAGAGGAGAACAGTCAGACTGGTTCAATGTGATAAAAAGGCAACAGTAACTCAAACAACCATGACATTTGGACGCCATGGTAATCATTGACATAAACAACAGGAAAAGCATGGTTACATCCTACCTTGTATCAGCTATTCAGTTTCCTCATGATGGCACTTCGGCATTTTTTAAAACAAAGCCAGCCCACATGAACATTACTACTGGCCATATCCATCTCTTTATGACATAGTACTAACATGGAGTGCCAAGACATTAAGGCCTGGATAACTTCTAACTTTCTCCTGCTGAACAAAATAAAAGTGAAGTTACTATACTTGGCCCAAGGAATCTGAGAAGTATACTCCATAATGACTTCCTTAATCTAGACACATTTTAGTAGATTCCAGTGTAGTTGTGAGGAACTTGAGGGTGATCGTGGATCAGGACTTATCCTTCAGTTCTCATATAAAACAAATGTCAAATAGTTAGGTCTAGGTCGGGAAAACCCTTAATCTTCTCTTTACTCTGCTGTATAGTCCTAGGCTGCACGGGGACAGTGATGCACTGAGATTTGCTTTCTACCTCTTTCTTTATCTCCTTTTTTAACTCTTCCTTTACCTCTCTCTCTAAATTTCTTCCCTTCCTCTCACTCTCTCACCATCTCTCTTCTTCCCTCTCTCCCTCTACTTCTTCTCTCTCCTCTTCCTTTTCTTTCTTTATTTCTCACCTCTCTAGTTGCCTATCTTTCTCTGTCCCTGTCTATCTGTTTTTCTTATTTTCTATTTTGCAATACTGTGATACTACAGTAACTTGCCTCTTCCCTGTAGTTTTGTGCTTCCTCCCTCTGCCCTAGGTCTCTAGGTCTACTGATGCCCTTGCTGTGTGCTGTGTGTTTGCTAGTTGTGGACTGGTCCAGTGCCTGTGGACGTCGTCCAGTGTCTGTGTTGTTTGTTGTTCTATATCTACCCTTTTCTTTTGTCTCTCCTCTGTCCACTAACCCCAACTGGTCGAGGCAGATGGCTGCCTCGAATTGTGAAGCGGCTAGAGATAATTGTTGATTATGATTGGCACTATACAAATAAAATAAAATTGAATTGAATAATTATATACTCTCACTGGTCACTTTATTAGGTACACCTTGCTAGCACTTTAGGTTATCTTCAGGGCAACTCTAAAAATCATAAAAAAAATAATGTTGACAATTAGGTTACATGTGAAGTGATGGAAATGTATACAGATCATCTTGTCCTCTGCTGTGCATCAGAAGGGGTGTCTTGTTTCTTTGTCTGTTAGCAGCATTACACAAAAACCCTACTGACTTGATTTCTATGAAATTTGGTGGAAGGGTAGAGCTGCAATTTCTACTAAATGTTGTGTGGCTCTTGATGAAAAATAGATGGTGTAGTGGTGCAGCAGTTAACACTTGTGCCTTGCAGCAAGAAAGTTCTGAGTTTTTTCAAATTATCTGATATTAGTGTGGATTCAGATCTGTTGCAAGAATGTGCTATGGGCCTTGGCAGAGGTCTGTGCTCTACTGAGAGCTGTTCTAATTTTGTGGTGTGTTACATAGCACTCTTCGTCATCATCATCATCATCTAGAAGCAGCAGAAGTTCTGCACTTGTGGTTCTGGCCTTATTGGAAAAAAAATGTCTTACCATGGGTAGTGACAGACATTTTTTGATCTCTTCCCAAATGTGACATTATTCACACACATGGTGTTTGACAGTTTAAAAGATAATTTCACAAGTAAGAAAGTCACATTTTCTTGTAAAACATTGTGCAACGTGTACATAATGTCATAATCTATTGAAGAGTCTCTGTAGCTCAACATGATCAGAGTCACAATTATTTTAATACTTCACTGTCAAAGAAGAAGTTGAAATGTGCCACAGTAGTGGCTGTTTTGGTTATGTATACATCCATCCATCTGTCTGTCACCTTCCACTTATCCTGGTCAGGATTGCGGGGGCAGCAGCCTCAGCAGAGAAGCCCAGATTTCCCTCTACCCAGCTCCTTTGGGGGGACCCCCAGCTGTTCCAAGGCCAGCTGAGAGACAGTGTCTTCGGTGTGTCTTGAGTGTACCCCAGGACCTCCTCCCAGTTGGAGCTAGTTTTGGCACCTGGGGATCGGACCCTCCAGGCCCCCGCCTTCAGCTGCCACCCAAACCACACAGCACCGGACCCTTATGACCTTTCCTGCAGGTGGTGGGTCCACAGGAAGGCATAGTCACAAGGGTCTTCTGAATCACTCTTATTCTGACCTGTCACCTAGGACCAGTTTGCCTTGGGAGACCCGAACAGGTGTGAATTGCCCCTGACAACATAGCTCCTAAGATCACTCAAGCACACAAACCCCTCCACCACAATAAGGTGGCGATTCAAGGAGAGGTTTGTTATATGCAATATTGTGCAAAAGTTTTATTTGTTTATTTATTTGAAACAGTGCATATTAATGAACATCTGCAACAGCTGTAAATATACCAGATTAAAGTACAACTGCTAATTTCTGTCTGTTGTCCCCAGGCAGGAAACAGACAAATGACAATACATACACAAAGCAGACATAAACACAGATCATTAATAGAAGCAGGCTAAAAGTGGTCACAGACTTGATTTTACTTCATCCACCTTTTCAGATTTGTTTTAAAGGTTGCATATGTTTGTGAGTCTCTTATTGTAACTGATAGGCTGTTCCCATATTTAGTTCCTTTGACTGACAGCACTGTCCAAATGTAGTGCATCTGTGTGGTACCTCACAATCCCCTCGGACTATGGCCCCAGTGCCAATCCCATTTACACACTTCAGAGGGGGTGGGGCAAGTCCATACAAAACTTTAAAAACAAGACATGCATTTTTAAAATGAACAAAATTATGAAAGTTTAAAAATTAATGTTGATGTGCCTTGGATTTGTTGTCCTCTCGTATATTGTTATGAAGTTCATAATGACCATGCACATGCACAAAAATAAATAAATCTTATGCTAAAACCAGTATGGGGGAAGAAGTTGCAAATGTCCATTACTGGTTTGTTGTTTTTTGTGGGAGCATGAATAAAAATACAGTGGTGCCTCGGATACTGACGATAAGCCGTTCCGGTTAAGCCTGAATCCGAATCAGTCGTTATCCGAAGTGACTTTTTCCGTAGGAATACATGTAAAACCAATTAATCCGTTCTGGACCCACGACAAACTCCCATATAAAGTATGTATTACACACCTG
>JAQQAE010022431.1:0-10256 GCA_029823295.1 Pseudamia nigra | reverse complement strand
CCTCATTATCTCAGTTATTTATTTTTAATTCACCTCCCTGAAAGATTTCAGTTTGTTTTTCAATTGCGTTGTACAGGCTATAGATCACATTAAAGGTGGAAAAAGTTGTGGAATTATTTATCTTGGTGTCAATTTTTACATCACAAAAACCCAGCATTTGAACTGGGGTGTGTAGACTTTTTATATTTATTATATCTGTATTAGCTTGACAACTGTGTCAGTCATGTTGACTGGTAATTCACCTGTTCAATCACTTATATCGGTCCACCATGAACATCGGGCTACAAGCTAGTTTCCCAACATCATAAACAGCACCTTTAACTGTCTTTGTCATAACTCCTAGCAAACTTGTAGAGTCCATGCAGGCAAAATAGTCGTACTAATTTGCATGTATTCGTTACTTTATACACTTGAGTGGAATATCAATCACATTTTTTTGTATTTCCCAGGAAATAACAATCTCTAAAATACCTCGGACTTACCATTATTTAAAAATATTCAGCATTATATTTTGTTATAGTTAGTCAAGTTTTGTTTAGGTGATGTGTAAGACAAGACACAAAAATATTAAAACATCACATTTTATTGCCCATTGTGTTGTTTATTGTTATATTTTTTTAGTAACATTTTCAAATGCCAAGGTTGTCATGCTAGCCAGAGGTTTGCTGAGGTGCAATTATTTAGCTGGTAAAAACAGAAGAGCAGTGGAGCGTTATTTTGAAGCAATGGTGCAGCAACATTATTCTGTTTTTGGCCTTTTAAAAATGAAAGTGGTTTGTCAATGGAAGTTACTTGTTGAATTCCACAGAAACTTCAAAATAGAGCTGAACCTCACAGCTGTGTTTTCAGATTGTCAGAATCACACAGATGAGCCTGAGGAGGGGCTGCGTTCAAACATCTGGTTGCTCATTTATGTGTCAACCACAACACATCAGACATGACTGATCTCACATTGACAAAACTCAGAAAATGATACATCTCTGCACTGTTTTCTGGCATTGAAAATTACACTGATTGGTCCAAAGGGAAATTGTTTTTCAAAATAAAATGACACATTTATGCCTGATTGGCCCAGATGGAGACATTATGGGGGACAACATGATTACTATTGCTTTGTTTTACCAATATAATTATTTGAGAGTAGTGGAGGATGATTTTTCTTTTAAATCTTTTCATTTTATGGAGATCAAGCTGTGAACTTTGAAAACTCTTATTAGCATCATAGCACATTGGGGATAACAATTATAAAATCTAAGGAAACAGCCTGAAAAGAATTTGACTGTCAGCACTGTACAAGGTCATGCTCGCTGTAAACTAACAACCAGAATTGGATGGGATTGGATTTGGACCCTCAGATACTGTCAGGAGAATTCAGGGTTTGTTGGCTCTGTTGCAGCCAGCAGTCAACAAGGGCACATGAATGGTTTCTTTTCGCCTCGATAAATTGTAGCAGAGCTGTAGCTTTTTCATTTCTTCACTGTTTCCCCATCTTCTTCCTGAGGAGAATACTGTTCTCACCTTCCTATTATTAGATCACTTCCTGACTTGCAGTCTCATTGGCCCTTAGCCTGTAACTGCTTTAACTCACATGAATTGGGCTACAATGTAATTACACCTGTGACTACTGTAAGAACAATGGGCTTTTGGATTGACAATTTTACAGTCTACTGCTTTGTACGTAGACTTAAAAAATATCACTGAACCTCATTTGGAGCCTTAAAGGAAACAGATGCAATTTATAACACTGTGTAAAAGTATTGACACACCTTTCTGATTTTTATTGTCATATTTGTTACATGTAAATGTTTCAGATCATCAAGCAGATTTTAATATTAGACAAAGATAACCTGAGTACATACAAAATGCAGTTTGTAAATGATAATTTACTAAGTAGCCAAACCTACCTGTCTCTCTGTAAGAAAAAATGCATTTGGTTCTCCTTGTTAAATCATGAATTAATTACATTGTTCACAGTTCATTTTCACTTCCCACACCTAGGACTGACTATTGCTAGACCTGTTAGATCAAGAAATCACTGAAACAGAAGTAGGCTAAAAGATCTCAGAAAGCAACACATCATGCCACAATCCAAAGAAGTTCAAGAAAAGATGAGAAACAAAGTTGCTGACATCAGTCTGGAAACGGCTTTAAAACCATTCCTAAAGATTTACGACTCCAGTAAACCATGTTAAGAGCCCAACCGCCCAAGCCAAACAGTGGTGAACCTTCCCAGGAGTGGCTGGCCTACCCACATTACTCCAAGAATGCATCGTCAATACATCCAGGAGGTGACAGAAGAACCAGAACAACATGTAAAGATGTGCGGATGTTGAATGCATGATTCAGCAATGAGAAAGAGACTGGGCAACAATAGCATCCATGGAGAGTTCCAAACCACTGCTGACCAAAAAGAACGTGAAGACTCATCTCACATTTGCCAAAAACATCTTGATGATACCCAAGACTTTTGAGAAATATTCTGTGGATTGACCGTTTTGGAAGGTGTGCGTCCAGTTACATGTGCGGTAAAACTAGCACAGCATTTCATAAAAATAACATTATATGAACAGTCAAACATGGTGGTGGTGCAGTATGTGATGATCCGGGGCTGCTTTGCTGCTTTGGGGCCTGAAGAGAGGATTCGGAGAATGTCTGACCATCAGTTCATGACTTCAAGCTCTTGGTTTAGCAGGACATTGGTCTGAAATACACCGGCAAGTCCGCATCTGAATGGCTCAAAAAAAAAAAAAAAAAAAAAATTGAACTGGCCTCGTCAAGATATGGACTTGAATCTGATTGAGATACTGTAGCATGACCTTCAACAGGCCATTCATGCTCAAAAACCCACCCATGTGGCCGAATTAAAACGATTCAGCGAAGAAGAGGTGGACGATATTCCTCCAGTGATGTGAAAGACTCATTGACAGTTATTGCAAAATTTGATCGTCGTTGTTGCTGCCAAAGGTAGCGCAATTAATTATGAGGTTTAGAGGGTATTTGGCCCCCAGGTACTTTTTTATAAAGGGCCAGGTGGGTTTGAATAACATTTTTCCTTTAATAAATGAAATCCTTGTTGAAATCTACATTTTGTGTTTAGAGCACTTTGGCAACCATGTGCTTTTAAAATGTGCTATGCAAATAACGTGGATTGGATTGAATATTATCAAATTTAATGAAATTGGGGGGAACAAATACTCTTTCATGGCATCTGTGGAGCAGTCGGATTGTACTTAAATGGCCAAAAACTATAAGATGATCAAAATAACTGACTGGGCTGTATTATTTTAAGTGAATGTTCTCATTTTCCCTTGTCCATCAGTCTGCCTGAGCGCATAGTGACGAGGCGGGGGATGGGTTGATGGATGGATGGAGGGATGGGGGGGTGTTGAGAACAGAGCAGCCCACCTCTTGCCCTCCTCTGCTGTCATCTGTTGCCCCACAGCAGGCCAGAGGTTGTTGGCATTTTGCTCACTTGTAATCCGTTTCACTGTCTGGCTGCTGGCTCTCGGGTCACCTGTCACTCATTTTGACATGAATCAGCATTGACGCCAGCAGATTTAAGCTATTTCTCTCAGTCTGTAAACACAGCCTGGGACTATAGGCCTCTAGCAAAATAAAACCTCCAAAACACACCCTTCATCCTCTCACCAAACAACAAAAACCACCGAGTGCTGTCAAGTGACCCATAAGAGCATGAATAAGGCTCGGCATGTTTATTTGTGATATAACTTCAATTAAATTTAGAATGACAATCAAGCTGTGGTAATGTGACATGACATGCTGCTGCAGCTCACTTTTTCAGCCTCAGTCAAAGACACAGTTTAAGGCACACAAAACAGGGCTCTGGCAGTAAATCTCCCATCAAACTGACTCACAATGTTTTGATGATATAAGGTGGATTTACCATGAGGTCTGCACACTATCAGTCTGTGAAATGGCTGTCCCTGACTGCCTTTTGAAATAATGCACTACCCTCAAGACATAGTCAGTTTCCAGCCGTCTATGAGGTCACAAAAATTGCCAGACACAGCAAAAAATGTTGATATGAATCCTGTGAAACCTGGGGTTGGAACTCCACAGCTCCTTCTCTGTCACTTTTTATGGGTTGAAGTGAAAAATTCCAGTTTTTTTTTTAGACAAAATTGAATGCACATTATGTAAAATGTGCTTTTATAGGTAAGCAGCATAATACATAGTTTCATACTGTCAAAAGATAACATGGGATGATAGGGTTTGTTGTTTACACCACCGTTGTCAGTGAAAATATATTTGACATAACTCAGGCTTAAATCATGTTTACAGCTGAGGTAAACATATTTACTTTATATCTCCTCTCATCATGTATATTCATATTATGTCATTTCATTCTAATAATAGCTGAAAGTCATTTAATATTATATGAGTTCAGTTATCTAATGTGGGTCAGCTATTAACATTTCATAAATGTACACATTAACTTGCATAGGCAGGTCAGTCAATGCATCCTAGTCAGCTAGACTGATGCTGAAAAGTATCAATAAAGTGGAAATCTCTACTGGATACTGAGTTGAAAATAATAAATTAATAATGCATTATGGACTACTGTACTATCCAGTGTTTATGTTTACTATCTTTTGCTATAAAAGTTATATGACGTCATTAGGCAACCGAATGAAATGAGATGCTACATTGAATCAAACCTCAGCTTTCTCTCAGTTTGATGCAGCGTCAGCACACAACTTTAAAAAAAAAAATTGACACTGGGCTAGTTGTTCTTGGACATTTTGATGCAGAAATGTTACATAATGTAACTTTAAAGGACATATTTCAAATGAGCCATCTAGAGAGAATCTAATGTGTTCAAATGTAATATGTATCTTTATTTCAAGCAGGACAGATAGATCGCCATAAACCATTTATAAGGAACAACATGCATTTTATTTGATGGTGACTCTGCTGGAGTGATGCTCTGGGTCGTCACATGCAGTGCAGCGGCAGCAGGAATGAACATGGCCATATTAATGCGCACCATTAATATGGGATAGAGTGAAGTCATGAATGATTGGACAAAAGGCTCAGACCAGCTCTGACTAATGCAAGACTCTATATTTTAGTTTGTTCAATGTGTGTTTATTTGACAAAGGTCTACATAGATAGGTGCTGTACAGTATATACAGATTGTTTCCTTTGAAACCTACTCAGTATTACTATCTGTTACATCTTTTAAACTGGCTTTTAATTCAAAGCAATCAGCCATTTTGAGAATATGCTTAATATTCTGTGCATATCTAGACCCATGTGTGAACTGAGATTCTAAATTCACCAATATAACAGTTTGTGATGTATGAATGAGCTACCTCTTCAAGCATTAAAGAAGCAGCTACACTAGTAGCAGCTTCAAGATCTGAGGAAAACAAAAATAAGCGCGCCGAACAGCTGGTACACTGAACATTCTGCAACACACAGAATGCATTGCAACTTTCCATGACTGAGCTAATAGCAGTATTTCACTACAAGGCAGCAGAAATCTTCCAGAACCCTGCACTGATGTCTTGTTTTTGTAAATCATTTTATGCAAATATGCTTCAATAAAATGATCAAATTAATCAATGTAATGATGCAAATGTGGGCAAGAGCGAGTGGAAGAGCTGCAGAGACAGTTGTCACTGGTCAAGATTCAGACATAGACATGTGCAGACTTAAAAACCCAGCCAGTGTGCAGACAGGGAAATCAATACAGCATTTTGTTATCTATCTCTATCTTACAACTTAAAAGAGAAGGATTATATGTCATAGAATGAGCCCAGGCAGACTTAGACATAGATCTATCATTGTAGAGAGTCACGGGCCTTTTCCTGTGTAAATCATGTGTCACATGGGCAGCAAGTTCATTCTCCGGCCATGGAATACATTTAGGTCCGGGACATGGACTTCCATTTTTTATTTTTGATCGAGTGCTTCCCTGCAGTGCTGGACCTGTAAGTAGATTATTTTCTAACGTGATGCTTTCACTGTACATTTTGTTATTGCTGTCCATATCAAATTAAACATGGGTGGGGGGGCATTACTTCCTGCGCTAAAACAAGTGATTGATACATTTTAATTACTTCACTTCTCTTAGGAGTCCACCTGTCAGAGCTGCTGAGGTTTTAATGTGACAAATGCTTGACAGTGAGACAAGAAAGGCAAATGACACACCTGTGGCAAAGTTGTGAAGATACTGAATTTCTCCCACCTGAGCAGTCAGTCCTGTAGGTGTCACAGGCTTCAGTGTAACCACAGGATCCTCATAAACCAAATCCTCAAATGGAGCCGAGACAGTGAATGATCTCACTTCATCGTTTACGGGACCCTCATCCTTGTGGGTGTTTCTGAACCATCTCTCATGTTGAACGTACTGCTGACCATGCTAGGTGGATAAAGTGAAAAGTAGCCACAGAAAATATGAAGCGTCACATGCTGTAATATATCCTTTTCGGCCAGGATAAAGGGCTCTGTTATACTGTAAGTCATATCCTTCATAAAATGGAAACGCTGTCATAAAAGTATAATTTTCATGCCATGACTGATTTTACATTAATGACTATTATACAGCAAACCATAAAGACATAAAGAAATTGATCCTCATCTCAAGCTTCGCCTCCTTAAGCATCTTGTGGTTGGCATAAGAGGGCAATCTTGTGGTGCAGTTCAGAGGTGGGAGCTCTATTGTAAAGGTAGTGTATACTCTCAGTTAGACCAGCAGGTAGTCACTCATTCAAGACATCTATATTACATCTGTGAGATGGGCTTTTCCAGAGACAATCATTTCTGCGATTCACTTTCAAGACACAAGAATCATCCTATGTCATGAAAGTATGTGAGCACTGAAATTGTCAGACAGGTCCCACTTCTAGCTTTCATCATCTCTTTCCAAAGCATTTCGATTTAATTTAAGTGTGCTGGGAAGTGCTTTCATTTTGTTTTAATGAAGTTTTAAAAGTTGGCTGATGCGTAATGCAAGCTGCTGCAGTCCAACTTTCCCTTACGTATCATCTGTTCTCAGTGTGATTGCCACAGAATACAATATGATGACCTGTCAAGCATTACACTGTGTGTGGGATATTCCTGAGTTCACTCAGAAGTTAATCACTGGTGCAGAGAAATAAGTCCATACTGCAGTTTTCCTTTGATGATGAAGAGCTATACATCTATCGAGCTGAGAGTAGCTGCATCCATCTATCTATCATGAATTGAATAAATGTTAACAGTGGTGATGCCTTATGCTGTAAAGCTTTAAGTGGAGATGCAACTATCTGGAGTTAATGTCAGCACTGTGTACTTAAAAACAAAAGGCCACCCTGAATTTCTTGGAAATGTGCACACACTGTGAGAATTTGTCTCTTCAAGTCTGGCTTTGCTGAAAGTGACCCGTGATTATGTGAAACAAAGACGTGGAAAATGTCGTCATCCACACAAAGACAATGAGATGCTACGTCCAATGTCATGGCATTATGTTGGAGAATTTAAACAAAGACTTGAACCACAGACAATATCTGCTTGGAAATGGAGAAGAGTTTAGCTGCCACATCAAAATGGGAAAAAAGGCATAGCATTTGAAAGCCTAAAGGCTTAAACTAATACAAAAAGTCTAATCAGACTAGCAATCCCTGATGTTAATGAAGGTGTCACACATTGCACAAAGAAAGTTGTGCCTGGCAATCTTCCATTTTTCGGCTGCCTACACCAGTGACATTTCATCTCACATTCAAAGAGCGCTGAGGCCCCTTAATGAAATGCATAATTAACATATTCTAATTGTGCTGAGCACAGTGATGGTTTTGACAGAGCTCACTTTCCATGTCTAATTCAATGCTAATTTAATCTGTTCTTTTCCCACCGACATGACCTTTCTTGATTGAGTTTCACCGCAAAGAATTTTTTGATGGATTGATTTATCAACCTCTTGGAATGCAACAAAAGTGCCAGTTTTAGACAGATGAGAAAAGAAAACGACGCAGGCGACAGCAGACAAAATCAGGTGACTGTATAGAAAAACAATTTGATCTTTTAAAATTAAATGAAGCCAAGCATGGTATGGAATCATGACCGATGATACATTGTGGTATAAAAACACTTCTTGCATATTGAATCCTGCAGGTCTAATGGCATAATTTCTCAGTCACAAGCAGAACATTGCTTAAGCCATTCGGCTGGCTTACCTTTAACATGGGGATTAAGAGGAATCTAAAGGCGTCTTTGTGACAGAAAGAGCAAAAGATACCAGCGCTATTCATGGATCTTCTTAATCTCAGTATTTACCAAAGGTTGATGCTGAGGAGGCAGCAAAGAGTATCTCAACCCACTCAGATTCTGAAATTCCAATTCTTTCACAATTAAAAAAAAAAAGAAATTATATTCTATGACATACCCAACAGGAGACCTTGTTTCGCTGCTGCCCACAAATTTTGGTTTAGTCGGAATTTAATGTGGGCAATAATTTACTTTACACACATGCCCTTTTCTTATAGTCCTTCAGATATCACATGTGCATTATTCTAAATAGAAATGACAGAAATTCCCTCCAATGTCTGATTCCGTGTCCCAGTATGAAGCAGAACTAGGTAGTGAAATTAGGGGAGAAAGCTGGGGATGAGGAAGAATGTGGAGCTGTCAGTCAGTCAGTCAGTGGGAAGGGGGATTATGCAGAGCTCAGAGCAGTAATTGAACACCGTCGGGCCCGCCCTCATTTACATCTCTCCCTTCTGCTGGCTTTGATTGGCAGCTGTACATGAAATGCCACATCAGTTGAAAGTATGTTGTGAGCTGGCACTAACAATCCTGTGGCTCCGGGGAGACCTGCCATATTGTAATTTGGTTATCAGGCATGAAGGAAATAATTCTAAGTGCCAGGAAATGTGAGGCAGAATAAATGCTTCATTGCTGCAAGTTGCCCAGGGTGACAGTTCTTATTTAATGTACAAGAGCGTCCCGTTGCCTGTAGATTTGGGGAACAGGGAAAGGGGAAGGGAGACGTAAACTAAAAGGTGGAGAATTTTCGCAAATGAAGGAAAATACAGATAATCAACAAGGAAAATGCATAATTTAGGGTCAACAAGTTAAAAACAGTAATTGCATGAAGAAATACAGGCTATCTGTGTCCAAATCCTATTTTTGACCCTAAATAGAATTTCCAGACAAAGGCATAAGCACAGAAGTAATGCAAATCTGTGCATGCCGTTGCATCATTTGGCTGACATGTGGTGAAAATGGGTCCTGAATACAGCCACTTCTCTTAAGTGGCTCGGGCCTTATTTGTTTTGATGCACTGTTTTTGCATGGGGAGTCTTTTCTCTTGGGATGGAGCTGTCACATTGTAAAAAGAAGCCCCTGATGCTGGCAGCAGCCCCCGGGCAAAATGAAAACAAGTAAGTGGCATAGATAAATCATGCCAACCAACGTCTTGTTGATGAATCAGATAAGACCAGAGCATCTCAGGAACACTGGGCTTAATGGAGGTCCCAGTGGCAGCTGTGGGTGGGTTTATAATGACTGCAGAGTGTTTCTTTTGTTTACTCTAATTATAAGATAGATAGATAGATAGATAGATAGATAGATAGATAGATACATAGATAGATAGATACATAGATACATAGATACATAGATACATAGATACATAGATAGAAATGTCATCCTTATTTTTTTTCTTATGCATTTATTGAAAAACTGGCAAGACTAAACCTCTTCCTGTTGAATCAAATCATGTTGAAAATCACCCTCTCAGCCGCTACAAATGACATTGTTTTTGAATAGTTTAAACTAATTGTCAGCCCTAAAATATGCCACCGGCTGTTTTTGTACAGTCTCAAAAATAAAGGAAGACTATATATTTTTAAATAAGACCAGACAACAAAAGTTTAATAGTGCTGTGTTACTGTGACTGAATTTAATTTTACATTGGATTTTTTCCAGATGGCTGAACTTTTTTGGAATTGAGCTGATGGAGTGCCCCTGACTGATGTTTTTTTTTTTTTTTTTTTTTGGAATATGTTACAGCCCCAACAATAAGAAATAGCAATATATTTTCAAATAAAAATAAAATTTAACTATATTTATAATGATGATACTACAAGTCAAAATACATTTTAATAGTACTACATTTTGTCCCACCTGGCTGAACTTTTTTGGAATTGGGGTTGTAGATAGATAGATAGATAGATCGATCGATAGATAGATAGATAGATAGATAGATAGATAGATAGATAGATAGATAGATAGATAGATAGATAGATAGATAG
>JAQQAE010022429.1:0-10257 GCA_029823295.1 Pseudamia nigra | reverse complement strand
GTCTGGCCGTTGGTCTGTGGCACGAGGATTAAGGGGTAGAAAATGGATGGATTGTAATATGTTACTCCCATTACTGGACAAAGCCATAGGGGCCACTGGGGAGGCGCTACAGAGTCAGATGTGGCCCTGGAGCCACAGGTTGCAGACCCCTGACCTAGGTAATATGAATAAACCCCCAGAAAAACTGTCATTAAAGCGAAGCATCTCTTTTTGTTCAACAGGAAGGACCGTAAGATGGCACTGATCCAGATGGGCTCAGTTGAGGAGGCCATCGAGTCCCTCATCGAGTTCCACAACCACGACCTGGGAGAAAACCACCACCTACGAGTGTCTTTCTCCAAGTCCACCATCTGAGTGCCTTTCCTGTCCCTCCCTCCATCACCATCTGAATGTTGCTTTTCTCAAGGTTTCATTCAATGGAAACAGCCACCATTTCCATCATTCATAGCTGTTCTTTGTAGAACATTGCTTCCCGTTCCCCTTCATTCCCATTCCTGAGGTTTTGGTGCCAGATGAAGCCTGTTCTGATTCCACTTAATTGTTTGTTGGTCTTAATGGAGCTCTGATTGATGGTCATTATTTGTTTAAAAAAAAAAAAAAAGAGGGCAAGATATTTTGAAATCAGAGCCTTGTTATTGGTTGGTCAATCATTGTAAAACCGTGAAATACACAGTATGAACATTTCTCGTGCTGTTTGAACACGTGTGAGTTACTCTGTAGGTAAAAGGTAATTTTGTGGCAATAGGGCTTTTACTGTATCTGTTAAAATTTCTGCATTGTATCACAGTAGGATGGATTTTCTCAGTTAAGGTTAAATGTAAAAAAGCTTGTCTGTGGCAGGTTTGGGAAAAAAAAAGACTCCTGAATGGATCCACAAGCCAATAAGTAGAATCACATTGTGTCTTATTTACAGGTTCTCTGCACCCAAACCTCAGTACATTATGTTTAAGGCAAACTGACCAATGTTCTGCAATGAAGTGTTTTTTTTTTTTTTTTCTTTTATTGGAGGAAAAGTAGGGGGAAACTGATCAACTGTCACTTTAGACCAAATTTGTTTTAAAAAAGAAAAGGGTCCGACGTCCACCACAGTTGGACGTGTAGGTGGATGAATCTTCTCCACACAGACACACTTCAGCATTCCTTTGACTCGAGTCGTCGGTCGGGTATTTATATCTGTGTGCCTTCTTCAAATGCCACTTTTGAGTCATTTTGGCCAGTTAGAAATGGTTTGAGACTAAGGATTCTTTTTTTTGTTTGTTTTCCTGTTTAATTTTGGCTCAGAGACCATCAAACAATTAACATACCAGTATCCGCGTTTAATTTTGCTTCGCTCAACTTACCCCGGTGTTTGCTTCGGGGGGTATATCCCTGCCACTCTTTGAAGGACTTTTCCTCGCCTACAGTCTCGTGCCTTACTTTTCCCCAGCCACGTTGCCTTAAAACATCGTTCCGGCTTCATTTGGAAACAAAAAAAAAGTATCGTCTTTTACCAGCATTGTAAAAAGGAAACAAAAAATCATGGGGGAACGTGGCTCATTCCAAGTCCAGTCTCTTCATAAAATCACAAATTTTTATATAAGGATTTGTACACATATAGCCCATTATATGTATGTAGTAACTATGAATGTAAGTCAGATAGATGCCTAATATCCTTGCTAGGTGTTGTAGCTCTGTTTAGCTGTATGCGGCAGGAGTAGAGCTTGTACCCAGCCTGCCTTCCTGTCTTTCTGGTCCCTATTTGAGTCCATTGCGTCCTTTCTCAGGATGGACAGTGGTGTATAGGACCTCATTTAATCTTATGTTCATCTATATGTGGACAACTTATGTATTCATTTATCTTTTTATTATTAGCATTTACATGTGAATCACTTGGAAGCTTAATGGGTCGCAGCTGGGTTTGCTTATCAGGACAGTGCCTTGGTTTGTTGGCGTTGCCTCTCGTTCAGGTGTTTTGTTTGTCTGCAAAGATGCCTTAAGCTCATTTATTAACATTCGTCAACTGATGGTAGCACGTCTCAGGCCACGTCTAAAAGTAAAACGAGAAACAAAAAAACCCAGCGCACCTTCTTATTTTCTTAAATTCAGGATGAGAACAGGATTTAGAGGGTGGTCTATAATTCCCACCCCCCCATTCCCCTGTCTGTGCTCAAAAATCCACCACAGTCAGGTTCCTTAGTGCACTTTTCTTCAACGATAGGTCCAAGTGGGCACCATCACACAAGTCTTAAAAAAACGAGCTGCGTATTCTCGTGTGCCTCAAACGCACCATTTTTCCACTGTAACCTTGGACCAGGCACAGATGCGCTGTGTATCTATTTTTGTAAAAATCAAAACAAAAAAAAAGCTTATTATGCATGGTTTAATGAAGCTTCATGTAGCCACAGACGGTTAACGCTGTTAAGGACCAAAGTATCCGCTTCTACCCCTGCTGTTTTTGTAGTGTTGTGATTTCTACCGATGCACATTCCTGCAGTTCAGCCCACACAAGGCATCAGTCAAGTCTTTCTCAGATTGTTCACAAAGTCACATGAAGTTAAATTATCGTTTGCATCACATCACATACTGTATGTTGTACCCATTTTTTTTTTTATGTGATTTTTCTTCCTCAAAGAGCCTACTTTTGGTAGACGATGCTTTAGAACAGATACTTCACTGAACCACAGTCCAGTCTGTGATGTGACAGTGTAGAAGATGTATGCCTTTCGATGTTTGTTCAAAGCTTTTATTTTTCTCTCCTTTTTTATATGGGGGTGGGGTGGGGTATATTGTATGAAAGCGGGAGTCGATGGTTGTATATATTCATGTTTTTGTACCACAAAATCATTTGGATTATATCCACTTTACGTTAAAAACATGTATATTTTGATAAAACAGTACAGACCTATAAAGCTCTCGAGCTGCAAAAAAAAAAACAAAACTTTTGTAACACAAAGACATTAAACCTATCTGAACACACAAGTGTCTCTGTATGTGCCCCGCTCCCCCCTCCCCACACTTTTTGCCATTCTGTTCTTGTCTCTTGCATCCTCTGCTGCCTTCAATAAATCTTCAGTTTGTTTCTTCTTTCATCTGGCCTCATTTGGTTCCTGTTTCTTCTCCTGTCCTGTGTAACTGCTGCTTCGTATCAGTTAACATCTTGTAACATTTTCATATTTCACATCCTGTTTACTACGGGTGGGGTGTCTAATTTTATTTTTAATCTTTTACTGTGTTTCCAACTTTGTGCTCATCCCATTTGATATTGACAGATCATCTGGGCTCAGATCAATCCCCGATGAAACCGCTGGTGATTATGACGGCAGGGAACCTCCAGTTAATTTGATCTGCAGCACTGGTTACTCAGTATTGTCAGTGATTTGCTCTCGTCTTAAATATAAACCACACAAAACTCGCAGGATAAAAAAATATGGTGAAACAGGCATGACTGATAGTGGGGTTGTGTTTAAAAACAAAAAAAAAGGTACAATGCAGGGTGTTTTCAAAAAGATGGACCCAATTTTTTAGAATTCTATGGCCCACCCTTTCATGTGGTTCATGGTTGCAGAGAGATGATTTCAAATTTGGGTCTGTGTTTTTGAAAAACCGTGTGTATTTGTTCATGAGGGGGAAGCTGAACAAACCAGTTTGACATACAGTACCAGTCGGAAGTTTTACAATACGGTTTTCAGTTCAAGTTCAATTTATAACTTGGAATGGTACAAAGGTAAGAGCTGAACAGGCAGAGGTTTAGAAAATATTAAGGTTACCCAAAACTGAAATATAATGCACATTACAGAATTTTACAAAAGGCCTTTTTCAGGGAACAGGACAAGTTGTTCTGCACCGATGGAGGTTGATCCAGACTTGAAAGTTGGTGCAACAAAATCTTAAAGTAGGTGTCCCAAGTTTGCTTGACTAATTAAAACCCCCGTGTGGAGCACACCGTGTACCATACGAGCATTATTTGAACCGCATCGTATTCCAGAAAGCATTTTGTAGCTATAAAAAAAAGTCAAGAAAAGGAACAAGAACTACATGAAACAGACCATAACACGTAAAAATATGTCCTACAGAAATTACGAAGTAAGTCGAGGTGTCAGTGAGTACAGTTCATTTCACCATCAACAAACAGGAAGGGGTCCGGCAGGCCCACACAGTCTGTCACCCGGATCAGCTCTAAGCTGCTGGTGGAGGCACGCGGTGACCTTTAGTCCGTACTAGTGTTTAAATGTTACCACATCGTTGTAGATTTGCTGAGCACGTCCACCTGTTCATGACCACAGTGTAATGAGTGCAGCCAGTACTAGTAAGGTGTACCTAATGAAGTGGCCCGTGAGTGTAACGTTAATACTGTGGTCGACCACACTTTTCAACTCAAGATCCAAAATATTGTATCATCTCCTTGGGACCCAAACTACTACTAATAGTTGTTTTAATTTAACACTATGGCTTATTTTCTTTTTGTTTTTCTTTTTGTGTTCTCCATTTTTGTTCATTTTCTTGAGCATTTTGTTCATTTCATGTAATAATTTTAACATTTAAACCCAAAAAAAGTTCATTAAATACAGTGGATATAATTTTTGTGACGTAAAAAATTGACACCAAGATAATTTTGCAATTTTTTCCACCTTTAATGTGACCTATAACCTGGACAACACAATTGGAAAAACAAACTGAAATCTTTCAGTGAAGTAAAAATAAACAACTGAGATAATACAGTTGCACAAGTGTGCACACCCTCTGATAACGGGGGTGTGGCTGCGTTGGGATTTAACCAGTTTCATTCAAGCTCATGTTAAAAGCCCTGTGAAGAAAAACATCCAAGCCCGGCTAAATTTTTCAAAAAGACGTAGGAAAATGTGTTCTGGTCCAATGAAACCAAGGTTGCACTTATTGGCCATAATTCCAAAAGATATATTTGACACAAAAACGACACTGCTCATCACCAAAAGAACAGCATAGCTACAGTGAAGCATGGTGGTGGCATCATCATGCTTTGGGGATGTTTTTCTTCAGCTGGAACTAGGGGTGGAGGGAATTATGAACAGTTCAAATACCAGTGAATCCGATGGAACATCTGTGTGGTGATGTGAAGACGGCTGTGGACGGGAGATCCCCTCGCAATCTATCAGATTTGGCACGGTTTTGCAAAGAAGAGCTGGCAAGACTGCTACCCAAAAAGACTGAGCGCTGTAATAAAAGCCAAAGGTGCTGCAACAAAGTATTAGTTTAAGGGTGTGAATATTTATGCAACCACGTTATTTTAAGTTTATTTGATCCCTTTAAAGGTTTCAGTTTGTTTTTCAATTGCATTGTACAGGTTATAGGTCACATTAAAGGTGGAAAAAGTTGTGACATTTTTCTTTGTGTCAATTTTTACATCACAAAAACCTGGCATTTGAACAGGGGTGTGTAGACTTTTTATATCCACTGTATACAGCCATAATATGGCAAATTTTACTGTAAATGAATAGAATTTTTTTAATTCTTTAAATATTAAAAAGAATAAGGATGAAGAACCTGTTTCCTTGTTTTTCAATATCGTAAAACAAGAAGTGGTACATCATAAAAAGGTAAACCCACAAAACTAAATCTAATGGTAATAATCAAGACACGCTGAAGGTAAACCAAATGGCAAAAAAATGTAGGAAATGAACAGTAGTCGAGAAAACTGAACCAAAAAGGGGACAAACTCATCAAAAGGTCACAAAAATAATCAGAAAAATAAGCAAAAATGAAGATGAGATAGAAAAAAATCCAGAAAATGAACAAAATAGTTGCAAAAATGAAGGTAACAGTGCAAAATAAACAAGCAAATGATCTTCAAAAGTGATGCTGAGCAACCGAACACTTCAAATTACGCTCAACGTCCAGGTCTTTAAAACGTGGCATTGAATTGAATGGTGGCGTTGTACTTGATGTTGGCCACTAGGGGGAGGTGTTGCTCCGTGGCTGGAGTTGAAGGCCCTTTGAACAGAGGTGACTTTACCTGCCACTCACACAATGTCAATACTCAGTGGCTTCATCTCGAGTGCCTCCTCGGGCTTTTCTGGCATTATTCGTTTTCTTTTTTTTCCTTCGACATCCTCTTGAGAGTACTGAGCAGGGGATTAACCCCGGATCTTCTCTGCCTTTTGCGGAACGGGACAAATGACAGGAAAGTGGAGTGCAGTGCAGGTGGCCTTATTTGTGGCGGAAGGAGCTGGATTTTGGGGAATAATCCCAGCGCCCGGTGCAGTGTGGTTATAAATACTGCTCTGACACTTGTTTCCTCGCGTTGTGACTTTACATCACATGAGGTCACGTCCATAGTGAGACAGAGAGTGAACAGCAGCGTGCTTTAAAGGCCCCGCTGGGTGAAAAGCCACCTTTTTTTTTTTTTTTTTACATTTATGTAAAGTCTGTAATGCAAAATGAAAATGTGAGTTTGGTCGGTGCTGCCACTCCTGACAAACACACGAGACGGACGACGGGAAAAACAAGTTCTGACAAACTTTTGTGACTGATGACATCACAAGTCAAAACCAATCCCAGTCGAGCTGAAGTGCCTACCTCAATTCCAATGAAGTTGGGACGTTGTGTCAAACAATTAAAAACAGAGTTCGGTGATTCACGAAGCCTTTTCAACCTATGTTCAATTGAAGACTGTTCAGACTGATAAACCTTATTGTTTTTGTTTTTACAAAAATTCATTTTGGATTTAATGCCTGCAATGTGTTCCAGAAGAGCTGGCACAACAACTCCACGAGCAAATTTTCCAAGTTTATGAATGTTTGTCAACGTACTTACGTATTTAGGGATTTCATCGTCTACAGGCCATAATATCATCAAAAGATTGAGAGAATTTAGAGAAACTTCTGCAAGTAATGCCAAAAACCAACAGGTTGCACTGCATTAAAAACATCATTTTCATTCATTTTGAATTTGATGCCTGCAACATGTTCCAGAAGAGCTGGGACAGGGGCAACAAAAGACTGGGAAAGCTGAGGGATGCTCTGCAGACACCTGGTGACCAGACGAATTGGAAACAGGTGAGTGTCGTGATTGGGTCGAACGGGATCGTCCTCTAAAAGCTCGGTGGTTCGAGGATGCACCGTCGTAATGAATGTATGGATTTTATCATCTCCCGTACAGTTGATTTATTTCGGTCAAAGGTATACAAATGTCAACGCAGATAATTTCAATTAACACACACACATTAAACTCACTTATAAACAAATATACATTCCACACATAAAGGATTAGCTAGTGCAGGCTGACCAACCTGTCACTCAACATGTGACTCACACAAAACCCTTAGAATCAAAAAATACATTTATCTCCAAACAATAACAAGAGCAAAAACAAAGTCTTCATATATCTATTAATAGTCAAAACTTTAAATGTGTTTTTAAGCTTGAAGGGTTGATGCACTTAATTATAATTCCTCTGCACAGCTGTTCCACAGATCCACACCCTTAACTGATGTACAATCTTTCTTGGCGTTTGTTCTAAATGTTGTCTTTTGAAACATTTAATTTCCTCTTAGTTGATATTGACTTTCTGTGGCTGCAAATAGATTCTATATTCTTTTTTTGGCAGAAGATCATTAAATTTTGGAGTACACACAGAGCCATTAAATCATAAAAGGTTAATGTGTACTGTAGGTTCAGGAAAACTCCAGTGATGGCTCGTTTTAATAAGAATGCATGATAATTCTTATGGCCCTTTTTTCCAAAATGAAAATTGGTTTTGTTAGTTTTATGTGTCACACCTAATGTGAATACAATATGTTATTTAGGGCATTAAGACAAAGCAATATATAATAAATAGACTATATTTATTTAAAAGGTACCTACATGTATATAATATGGCGATTAGTTTAGATATTTTAGTTTTTAATTATTCATTTGCAATTTCCAAATGAGCTTATGATCAATGAAATGTATCTTCATTTACTCTCTATTATGAAGCTGTTAAGTCTATTTCTAACTTGGTGATTTGAGAATATATTTAGTTTTGACTATGCAGTGAAACCTCGGCTAACGAAATTAATCCGTTCACGTTCGTTATGCAAAAAATTTGTTACATGGGACCGGTTTTTCCATAGGAATACATGTCAAATCAATTAATCCATTCCAAGACCCAGGAAAACTCCCGTATACAGTACGTAAACACACCCGTACACGCACATTTATTCGTTATTATTATTTGAAAAGGAAGTTGTGTTAATATCTGAAAAGGAATACATGAAATTAGTTTGAAAAATGATTTATAATGTCATCTTACTGTCGCGTTTTGTAGGCTTTTCTTTACCGATGTTGTCTGAGGCTATTGTTGTTAGCTTGGTAGCTTCCGGTATTAGCTAGCTAGCTACTAGTTTGGGTCTCAGTTCCGGGAAAGGCACACTCACTTCTGGGTGCGCGATAGTTCACTTCTGGGTCTATCCCGTTTGTAATTTGATTTTTTTTTTTTTTTTTTTTTTTTGCAAGATGGGACAAAATTTTGGCTGATTTTTCTTCCTCGTAACCAGAAAATTTCGTTGGTAGAAGCGTTTGTTACCCGAGATTCCACTGTATTCAGAGATAATTCATTTAGCATCAAACCGTATCTTTAATTCATGTAGCTCTCTGTCCATTAGTTGTGTCAGGTGGTTTGTCATCAAAGCACTCTGAAAACCAACATTGAATGCCCGTGACCTTTGACCCCTTAGGTGGCACTGCATTGAAAACCGGTATCATTGTGTAAAGGATATTATCACGTGGGCTTAGGAACACTTCATGTCATTTAACAAGACATGCATGAGCACCGCGAAACACCGCCGGTTTCTCCGAACCCAGCATCTGTGATGGTATGGGGGTGTGTCAGTACCAGACCTGTCACGATATTTAATTAATCGACTTATTGAACGATCAAGGAAAATATCACGATGATTTTCCTGGCCACAATATATCGCCTCTGTGAAGATGCGCTTATTTACATGAGAAAAAAATGACACTTGTATCATTGTTTGTTCTGCAGATCAATTTCTCTGCTCGTCTCCTGTCTATGATTGACAGGAAGGAGTCTTAAAAACATGGAAAAGTCTGTCACGGGAACTTTTGGTTAATTAGCTCCTTGTTCCGTCGATTTAAAGCCCAAATAATTCAACATACACAATGTGGAGTGTGACTTTGAAACCAATGATTAAAAATTACAGTGTTTTAAAACATGGTGTTAATATTATTATTATTATTATTATCGTTAATCACAATAATTTCTAGGGCACTATATCACGTACCAAAAAAAATCTCATGGCCTGAGTGGGCTTGCACATCTATGAAAAGCCTCTTTACACAGGTTGGCGACATTCGTGCTTCCCGTGTGCAACTATAAAATTTGCCAGGTTGCTGTTGGAGGCTCAACGGAGGCAGAATTGTTGCCGTAGATTGTTCAAAGATGGTTCACTGGAGATTCACACATCGCCATGGATGCCATGGTCAGTAAATTTTTTAACATGTTCAAAACAGTCGCACAAAGGTCGCTGAGGAGGTTGATTGCTGAAAGGTGGTTGAAAGGAGGCACAAGCATTGCCAGGAATTCCACGATGGAAGCACAGCGGTCGCCCACTGGCCACCGGGTGAAGGACATATTCTGCTGCAAATTTCCCTGTCAATCTGGGCGCCAATGATGGCACAGGGGAGGCACGGAGGAGGCACAGGGGAGGCAGGCTATTGGCTCAGTGGACGCAGTTGACGCTTGTAGATCACCAAGAAAATGCCTGAAAATTTTATTTTTGATGGTTCAAGGGAGGCGCAGTTACATAGACACTGGATTTTCTCGGTTTAAGTGACCATTGAGCATCGTGGCCATTTTTTTGGGGTCGCTCGAAGGTTGCACAAAGGTCGCCATCCTGTGTAAAGGGGCTTGAAGGCACCTTTAATGGGTTTTGGAGAAACATATGCTGCCAATCAAAGAAACATCTTTTTCATGGATGTTCCTGCTTATTCCAACAAAACAATGACAAGACACATTCTACACGGGTTACAACAGCGTGGAAAGCGTTATTCTTTTAGTGTTGTTCCGGCTGTCGGAGAGAGAGTACGCATTTCTATCTGCTCCCGTCCCCGTTACCTGTTGCTACGTCTGTCGGTGTGTTTTTGTGCTCATTCTCTGTCAGCGTCTCCCCCCAAACTCAAAGCAACATGGAATTGACCAGCTGGACTTCAATGAAATTGACACACAGGAGACGGGTCGAGGGGAACCCAAGGTCGTCTGAGGACAGCGGCTGCTGGACACGTAAGGGACGGTGGACGCACG
>JAQQAE010022428.1:0-10257 GCA_029823295.1 Pseudamia nigra | reverse complement strand
GAGGATAGGGTGAGATGGAGGCAGATGATTCGCTGTGGCGACCCCTGGAGGGAACAGCCGAAAGGAAAAGAAGAAGAGTAAGCTAGCGGTTAGCACTAGCTTACCCATAAGACCCCTGATCGATTACATCCTGTTTTTGCCTCCAAAATGTCATCCAGGAAGTGACAACCTCAAAACGGCCCCTCAGAAACTAATGGGTGACATCAGGGTCACTTTGTCACTGATATATACAGACTATGAGTAACACACAAAATATAAACATTACCTATCTGTAATATTGCTAATAATTCTTTTCTTTTATCTCTCCTCTGTCCACTAACCCCGACCGGTCGAGGCAGATGGCTGCCTACCCTGAGCCGCTGGTTGTACTGGAGTTTTCTCTTTTCTGTTACAGGAAGTTTTTCAATTTGGTGTATGTATTTTCATTTCTCCAGCTAATTCATTTTACTAGGACAGTATAAAAATATGTTGTCGTAGTTTTGATGTCCTTCCTACGCCTTCATAATGAATGACATTGAAGTGTCCTCAAAGAGTGCCCCATTATGTCGATATTATTTTTTCACCCTATTAAAGTTTGAATAATTTGACTTAATCTTGTTTTGACACTGTATTGTAATATGGTTTCAGTTACTTCCAAACAACTGTCAGCTAAGCAGGACAACAGGTTTAAACTGAGAAGAGCATGGTGCAGAGTGTTGCAGGGTTTAAGGCAGATGAGCCATTGAGACAAACTCAGCTGTAACCAGTTCTAATTACAAGCCCTCCAGCATTTCAGGAAATTCACTGTTTTGTTTTTTTTTATTATTATTATTGTGAAAGCTGTTGCCATGCATTACAACAGTTGTGCTGAGATCTCAACATACAGACGACAGCTGTGGTGTATGTAATTGGACAATAACACATGAAATGAGTGAACTGCAATAAGACAGCACAGAAAATACCACAATATTATATCATATTACCTTTTTCAGTTAAATCACAGTGGCAAAAATGTACATTATACATGATTGTTTCACAGGTCAACTCCACCCATGGGCCTTATCAGACACCCAGCTTGTAATTACTGATTTTATTTGCAGTGGTAGTGTGTCACATATGAGAAGAAGTTGTTTGGGAATTGGTATTGTGGTGAATGCTGTCCCATAGATTGCGTATTGTATATTTTGCATGTGTGCTCAATTAGCCTTTGCTGTATTTTGTGGTCATATTCATCATTTTAACCAGATCAAGAGACAATGACGCAGATTATTTCCTTTCATTTCAGATCTCTGGTTTCTCCACAGAATCACATGAACTGACCAGTAACTCTTTTCCCGTCAGTTTGTTCGCACAATTATGCAAAAACTAACAGGCTGATTCCCACGAACTTTGGTGGAAGGGTAGGGCTTGAGCCAAAGAAGACCAAATAAATTTTGGTTCAATCCAACGAGTAGATCCAGAAATTTTCTGACATCTTGGATAACTTCTTAGTGAACTATGAAGCACTGAGAGAACACAGGCCTCCACCAGGGCAGCTCAGTTTCTCTTCATAGTGAAAACCTACCGTTATCATTTGAACCTATGCTCAATTCCCCCATAATGTTATTGCACCAAAGGTAATATTCTTATACTTATGTGACCCTCATTATTGGTTTCTTTGACAATGAATTCCTACCAGTAGCATTTGGAATCACATACATATCATAATCACAGTAGTTCAACAGTTATTCATTAAAAATAATATTTCCATAATGGTGGGTTTCTTCTGGATCGAGCTCTGTAAATGTTAAAAATATGTTCAATCCATAGACACATGACTGAATCTGCAGACTTTCCACGACAGTTCGGTTTCAGCTTCATGTCTATGGCTTTATTTATTACCTTACAGTAGATATTTTTCCTCAACCCCTGTAAGTATTAAACATTCTGGATCACAATGTCCAGAATATTGTCGGTATCTGGATCAAACTTTGTGGTTTGATAGAATCTATTCTGGTATTATTTTATGGTTTTTGGTTATATTTTCTGGATGTTATTTGTGACATTACAAGAATAAATGTTGTTCCTGATGAATATGAGATCTGGATTACAGAGAATCAGATTTTTCTTGATAACTCATGACCTATTGAAGATAGAAAGAACAGATGTGTATCTATTAAGCGAGTAAACTTCCATCCATCCATCATCTTCCGCTTATCCTGGCCAGGATCTTACATTTAGTAAAACTTAGATTTATGTTATGTTTTGTAATTTAGATTTTTAACTCATGAAAATCTGAGCTGCCTTTGTTTTGTTTGTAAATAAACAGTTACTTCAGCCTACATCTTTTCAGTCATTTTTCCTTTGTCTCGCTATAAGTGTTATTTGAATGTCCGTACATAAACTAATTAACCATTCCAAATGCTATACATTTACTGTATACAGTAGGTTTTCAGGGTTGGATAATTGGATGATGTTACATATTTTGGCTTATAGCTGATGCAGATTGGAAATCCCAGATCTGTTCCACCATTATGGAAAGTTGTTACTTTGTTTTCCATCGTGCCCTCGAGTTATTTTCTGATGACGATGGCCATCGTGGTATGACGTGTAGGCTGTAGGCGTGGAACAGGTTGAACACATCGCAGTAACAGAACAACACTCTGCAAGGTTCACTGCTGTTTATTTGATCAAACAATGTTCTGCGACATCGCTTGCTTCTTTGACGTCTCCGATATTATACAATCTGCAGATAGTCAACTCTCAACATAACATTTAACCTGTGAACGGCACTGAAAAGCCAGACTGATTCTCAAAACGAAGGCTTTTGTTTAGTGCATGAATGAAAGCTTTTACTGAGACCAGATGAATACAAAATAGGTGAGTCTTGAAACGTCTAGTGATGTCAAAGAAGGAAAACATCGGTACCACTGAACACTGACTCTTTATGTTCCTGACAGGTAAATGGAATCCAAGCTGCCCTTAATCTAATTGCTTGTGATCGGGTCATAATCAGTGGTGTGTAGAACACAGAGCACTCAAGCAAAGGTACTCTTACTTATTTTTATTTATTCTTTACGTCCTTGATTATTTTGATCCATTTTTGTTGTTAATTGTTTATTAATGTTCATTTTTTAAATTTCAATTTCTGTTAATTTCCTTGATTATTTTGTGAATGTATTGCTCAACCTTGCTCAATTTCTGTTCATTTTGTTGCTTTCTGCGAGAACTGTTGTGCATTTTTTGTCATTTTCTTGCCGAGTTTCTTGATTATTTTGCTCAGTTTTTATTAATTTAATTGATTATTTTGTTATTTAGTTATTGATTTCAATCTTTTTGGTCCTTTTCACTGAGGTAGAGCAAAACTGAGTAGCAGTACATTATTTTCATCACAAATTCAATTCAATTCAATTCAATTTTATTTGTATAGTGCCAGTCATAATCGACAATTTTCTCTAGGCGCGTCCAAGTTCAAATGAAACTTAGTAAGACTAAATCGTATTCTTCAAAACAATTACTCTCTGAAGTACATTTTATTGGGGAAAACTACTCAAGTACAGTTGCATTTAAATGTTATTTTTTCCTCACTGAAGTCATATGGAACCATTGCACTTGGAGATTGTAGTGGAAATTTGGAGGAGGCAGCTGTGCTTTACAAGCTGTCGTCTCAGAATTAATGAGGGGTGAGGGGAAAAGCAAACATTTTCTTAGTTTCTGTGCTGCTGTTTGCTCATCCTGATTGGAAAAAAGCTAGAGGAAGAAATGGGAGAAAGCATCAGACTAGCAGTTGGCGATGATGGTATCATAGATGATCTTAACAAGCACCCTGCAGTCCCCGAGTCACAAGCAGATGGCTGAAGCAGATGATCTGTTGAACGCCACTCCTGGTGTGGGTTGCAAAAACAGCAATGTGACTGCGCTTACATAAAGAGTGTCCATTTGTTGGACGGTGTAGTTTGGTATTTCAGGCTCCAACTCAGTCCTCTCAAGCCGGTTGTGAGTAACTGCTACAGCAATCATAATTAAAGTGACAACCACCCAGAGATCACAGGGGGTTATGAGTGATTAGGAGTCATTCCTAGATGGGCATGTGCACCGCCGTTAATAAAACAGCCCACGAATGAGACTTCACATTTGACTGTCAAATCAAATGAATACACCGTGCATAAAAAGAATGATTCACTTGTGAGTCAGCTGTCACTAGATTAAGCTAAAATTTTAATGACATGTTTGTTTGAAGCAGAACCCAGGAGGAGGACGGACAGAGGTTGTTTTGGTGTTTTCTTTGCCAATCATAACAAAAAAAAAACAAAAAAAAAAAATCCCCCGACTGATGAAACGGTGCAGATCAAAGCTCTAAAGTGGTGCTGATGTAGTGTTTGTAACCTGTCTGGATGCTGCTGCTTGTTGTGCCGCTTTAATCACATTACAGTTAAGAAATTGTATCTGTGAGTTCAACACAAAGAGATTTTGTGGTCGGGCTTTAATTGTAAATTGAGGTTATTGCCAGGTTTTTGTCATGTTAAAAAAAATGAGACCCCAGTAACCAATTACAGAACTTTTCCCACCTTTAATGTGACCTTGTAAGGTTTAAGGTGTGAAACTGCTCCCTCACTGAGCTGTGACCAAACAAAGACAGCATCCAGCTTTGGTGAGCGCTTTTCCTTTTTACTGTTTTGTTAAAGCAGGGCTCGGGAACCTTTTTGGTTGACAGAGCCATGAAAGACACATATTTTTAAATGTATTTCCGTGAGAGCCATATCATTTTTTAACACTAAATACAAATAAATGTGTGAATTTTTAAGTAAAACCTACAATGCAAGAGTGTAATAAGTCTGAATTTATTTTCTGTAATAATGTTGTAATACTGAAGCAAACCGACAATAAATAAAATACTTCTTACTGGTTCCCGACCCCTGTGTTAAAGCATTTACAGCAGTGACTGCATGGATTCCTCGTGCCACACGACAGACCCCCAAACAATAGAACCAGTGTTCGAACCAGATGTAAAAATGTAAAATATAAAATTTAAAAAATGTAAATACATAAGATGTTAAACACTGTTTTTCTGGGAAATAGATGATGTTTTTTTGGATCATTTTCATTCATTTTGTTGCTTGTTTCATCTTTGTTGTTATTGTTATTTTTGGTAATTTTGGTTCATTTTTGGTCATTTTGTTTCCTTTTTTTTAGTTAGTATTGCTTGTTGTGACAAGTATTTCGCTCGATTTTGTTCTTTTTAAACTAATTTTTGTTCATTTTGTTGCTCAGTTTGTTCACTTTGTTCATTTGTTTGAATATTTTCTTCATGTTTGTACGTTTTGCTGGTTTGCTGATTTCCACTGTTTAACGTTGACAGTATCAGTTCATAATCTGACTAAAATAGGGGGCAACCACAGTAAAAATGACTCCTAGTCATCAAGCTCTGGCTACATGTAACTGAGTAGAAATACAGTGTTTACATCACAAATGAAACCGATTAAAGGTAAAAAGAATTCTTTAAAACAGCTACTCTCAGATGTACATTTATCTGGAAAACTATGCGCAGACCTTCACCGAGGCAGCTTAGTGTCTCTTCATTATCATTTGAACCTATGCTCAATTCCCCCATACTATTATTGCACCAAAAGTAGTATTCTTATACTTATGTGATCCTCATTATTGGATTCTTTGACAATGAAATCTTACCAGTAGCATTTGGAATCACATACATATCATAATTAGTTCCACAGTTATTCACCAAAAATAATATTTCCATAACAGTGATTCTCTTCTGGATTTAGCTTCGTAAATATTGAAAATACAGTATGTTAAATCCATGGACAAAAGTCCACTACAATTTGGTGTCATTTGGTTTCATTTTCTATATCTTTATTTACTACCTTACACTAGATATTTTTCCTCAACCCCTGTAAGAATAAGTATTCTATATTTGCTATATCCAGAATATTGTCCATATCTGAATCAAACTTTGTGCTCTGGTCTATTGTATTCTTTGAATCTATTCTGGTGTTATCCAGTGTTTTTTGGCTACATTTTCTGGGTGTTAGTGGTGGCGTTACAAGGTCAAGGGTTGAATTCAGCCTGATCTGACTCCCACAATCTAATGGATTGATCCTTGTGCCATATCTGACCTGTCCTGAAAATGTCAAAATCCATTCAGAACTTTCCATGTTGTGAACAAGCAAACAGACAAATCAATAAATAAATGCTAACCCCAACATACCGTCCTTGGAAATTCAAAGCCTGTGTGTTAACCGTTGTTTCTAACATGACTTGGATAATTTATCCTTAGAATTCACAGCAGCTCGTATGTCGTCGTCTTTGTTTGGGTAGTTGTAACATTTGTTCTATTCAAATATTTGCTTTTTTCAGTTTTACAGCAATTTCATAGAAGGACCTGAGAACACTATCGATTTCCTCCTGCAGCTGAGCTTTAATTTGAACAAGTGAAGCATCCTCTGAGTTGCCTCCTTGCTGTGATGAGAGGATTGTTTTCAGCCCAGAAACTGTTTCTACTTGCAGTGTCACGGTTTTGCTCCTTTGACATAAAGGTAATTACCGCATAGCACAACAAGCAGCATCGCAAAATGACTTTAAAAGTCCATAATGTTTTTGTCACAGAAACAGTGGCTTCCCTGGCACGAACCTCGTGATCCCACACTATACAGCCTCCGAGCGCCTGAAATCCCAAATCCCCTCACAACAGCAGTGTTAATTTAAAAATAATAAATTTGTACAGTTCTGACAGACCACAGCCTTATTATTCTGAAGAGACCAGATGAGGATAATAAAGAGGAATAATGGTTTTAAAGGAAAACGCACCGGTTACTCCTTTAGAAAAAGAAAATTTGGTATACAAAAACATAATCTTTTCACATAATCTCTCTGTTCAGCCTCAATAAATCCAAATTATTGTTCTGTTGTGTTTAGTTTTCCATTTTTGCATTTGGATCACCCTAAATCCTCTTAAATCTGGATCTTTGAACTGCAGCCTATTGAGATTATACAATTGCATGGGCTAATACTGCGACTGTGCAGCTGTATTAACTAGAACTGGGTAATATTTTGCCAATATGTACAAAATTGCCATGTAAATAAACAAAAAATAATGAAATAATCAAGCAAATATTTTAAAAAATTAAGAAAATAACTATGTAAATGGACAAAAATAACTAAAGATAACCACGCAGTTTAAAAAAATTAACAACACAAGCTTGTAAATGAGTTAAATAATCGAGCAAAAGCAAAAATGAACAAAATAATCAAGTAAATTAACAAACATTAGCAATATAAAGTGCTTTGGAAAAAATGCACAAGCTTGTGTTCAGTAATTCTGTTCATGTTGTAATCCATTCATGTTTTGTGTCATTTTGATCATCATTAAGAAGATGCTGAAAATTATGGTCATTACATGAAAAAATACATACTCTGATGATTACATCACCAAATAATAAGTAAATAAAAAAACAAAATGAACACATTCATCAAGACAATGAACAAAAATGAACAAAATAGTCAAGTAAATTAATAAAAATGAATAAAATAACCACGTAAATCTACAAAAATGAATACAAAAATCAAGTAAATTAACAAAAATGAACAAAATATTTAAGTAAATTCACAAAAATGAATTAATCAAGTAAATTAACAAAACTGAAGGAAATAATAAAGTAAATTAACAAAAACGAACAAAATGATCAAGTAAATTACCAAAAATGATTAAAAAATTAAGTAAATTAACCAAAGTGAATTAAAAAAACAAGTAAATGAATAAAAATGATAAAAATAATCAAGTAAGTTAACAAAATGAATAAACAATCAAGTAAATTAATAAAAATGAGCAAAATAATTAAGTAAATTAACAAAATGATGAAGTAAATTAACAAAAATGAATAAAAAATGAAGTAAATTAACCACGGAATAAAAAATCATGTAAATTAATAAAAATGATTTAAAAAATTAAGTAAGTTAACAAACATGAACAAAATACCCAAGTAAATGAACTAAAATGAATGAAATAATCAGGTAAATTAACAAAAACAACCAAAATAATCAAATAAATTTACAAAAAGAGCAAAACAGTCAACAACATGGAAAAGTGAATTGGAAAAAGAAACAAAATGAGCAACAAAGTGAGCAAAAATGAACATAACTATGTAAATTAACAAATAACAAGATCAAACCAATAAGACTGAACAAAAGAAAAATGAGTATTAGCATTAAATCTCACAATAGGCAAATTTCAAGTTTTATTTTCTAGATATTTGAAAGTAAACCGTGCTCAGCATTATGTATTTATTGTTACTTTACTGTTGACAATTGACCTTTTTATTGTTATTACCTGTTGGATAAATAGTCTCTTTGAACACAATAAATTAGGCTTTAATAAAAACCTATGGTCAGACACTTGTTTTCAGTTACTCTACAACTTATTTGTATGGATATTCTACTGGAGTCATTGTAATCATAAAGGGACAATAATTGAGTGCTGTGTCTGTTTATCACCGAATTTGTCATGATATGTAACGTATCTGCCATTTTGTCGTATCTTGTGAAGCTGATTTCGCTCACATCCTGTTATTTGTTTTCACTCGTCTTCACAAAGCAGTTCTCGTAGCGCTTTATTGTTGTGCTGTCATTGTCTTCTCAGGCCTGTTTTTGAATGTTTTATTTTAATAAATGCTTTCAAAGTGTCCCGTTATGATTTCTTTCACGACAGCAGACTTTGTGAATGTGAAAGTTGTTTGGACTATCATTGAAATGGTTTGACAAATCATACAATTGTGTGTTTTGCTTATAGTCTAACGTCTTCTTCCTGGGGCCTTTTCTGTGGAAGTGATTTAGACTGCCAACTGTTTGGACTTGGGTCAACAGGGAGCCCGATCCACATGAATAATGCATGGTGTCTGCTTTCAGGCATACAGGCCTGTCTGTGCTGCCACTGCACATGGAGACGCAGACCGAGTTACGAAGATCATAGAGAACAGCAGTGGATTAGTCAGATGCACAGACGAGAGAGAGGGCGACGAAGAAACAGACGATGCCACACTATGACATGGATGATGCACATGACTCTGAGTTGAACACTGATTTCCATTAACCAAGGCGTGTGGTTTTCCTTCTGTCGACAGGACTGGAAATTTAGTTTGAAGATGTTTCGCTACCTATCCAGGATGTTTCTTCAGTTCTAAATTAACTCATGCAGGCAACCAGAATTTATACTCTGTGGAAACAACCGTGTCACGTGCATTGTGCATACTATGCCGTTAGTAGGCAAAATGTACATAACTGTCTGATGTCTTTATGTGTGATTTAATGGCGCAGTTTTTAAACCCACTGTCACAGATCTGGGTTTCAAACTGGACAGTCATTTTAAACTGGACAGTCAGATCAGTGCAGTAGTAAAGTCCAGTTTCTTTCATTTGAGACGACTGGCCAAGGTGAAACCATTTCTTTCTCAGCAACAGTTTGAGATAGTTATCCATGCCTTTGTCACTACTCGGCTGGATTACTGCAACACCCTGTATTTTGATGTTAGCCAGGTTTCTCTCTCGCGTCTTCAGCTGGTGCAAAATGTTGCTGCACGTCTTTTAACTGGAGCACGAAAAACAGAGCACATTTCACCTACTTTAGCAGCCCTCCACTGAGTTCATTTTAAGATTCTTTTATTTGTTTTTAAGGCCCCACCCTACCTCACAGAGCTGCTTCATGTCCAGACCCTTGGACGCGCTCTCAGGTCAGCTGACCAGCTGCTCCTGGACGTCCCAAGGACAAAGGGAAAGCTCAGAGGTGATCGGGCCTTTGCGGTGGCGGGACCTAGATTGTGGAACTCTTTACCTTTAAATGTCAGGCAGACCTTGTCCCTCTCTTCGTTTCTGTCCCTTTTAAAGACCCGCCTGTACTCCCTGGCATTTTACCCCAGTTCGCAGAGTTTGATTTTTATCAACTGTAGATTTGTTTCATTTTTATTGTTTTACTATATTATATTATTTTATTGTGTTTTAATATTTTATGTATTTTATTGCATTTATTGTTTTATTGCTGTTTGTTATTTTAAATTATGTTTTTATGTGTTTTATATTTCTTTCATGTACTCCTTGTAAGGTTTCGCTAATGTGGTCCAAATGTACAGCACTTTGGCCTGTTTGGAATTTAAAGGGCTTTATAAATAAAGTTGGTATGGTACAGTATGAATGCAGTTACCTAACACACATACATACATTCTATTTGTATAGCGCCAATCATAATCACTGATTATCTCTAGGCGCTTCACAATTTGAGGCTGAGACCTCATGA
>JAQQAE010022427.1:0-10257 GCA_029823295.1 Pseudamia nigra | reverse complement strand
CGGATTAATTGGTTTTACATGTATTTTTATGGAAAAAGTCGCATCGGATAACAACTGATTCGGATAAAGGCTGTGACACCGGAACGGATTGTCATCGTTATCCGAGGCACCACTGTATATTTACTTGAGTACCGTTTCTGTTTACTCAAAGATGAAAATGACTACTATCAGAAGTATATTTCATGGAAAAAAACTTCTCAAATACACAAGTATACTATCCCCGTCTGCATACATGGCGTCGTTGGACAAAGTAATAATGAACGAGAACTGTCTAAATACCTAAGGGAGGGTTCTGAAAGGGTCTGCTGAAACCATAGAGGAAGGACAGACATGCAAATATGATCAGTGAGTATTACCAACCTTTATGATGAAGCTCACGTACACATTTCATGGCCTGAAAAGTAGTTGTGTGGACTTTAAGGTCAATTGAAAAAAATGGAAAACCCCAGCAAAGACCCTTTGAGGCTAAACTGCTTACAAAACACTGATTTTTGAAGCGTAGCCTAGATCTGTTTATAGGGCGAAAAACCAGCTTCAAGTGATCAAGGTGACGTGAAAGCATGCTGACAATTACATGGGAACAGATTTAATTGTGTGGTCAAATGCTGAGCTGCTGAAAAGGTCACAATGTCATCTACTTTTTCAGGGTAACGGCCGTCCATTGACTTGCATTAGCACGTCTACAGCCATGTTGTTTCAAATATCTAACAGTCTCCGTTACCTTCAGCTTGTACAAGATTTAAGATGTTCTCTGTAGAGCTGCATGTTACAGAAAGCCTCTATCAGAGAGAAACATGAATAAAAGATTGTCTGGTGCGTATTTATTGGGTTTCTGTACATTCCAGTTGATGATGTTTGTTTGTATCTATGCACGTGTCTGTGAATATGGACAAGGACGCAGGTGTTATTTCAGCATTTTGATTAGATCTCTGGGATTTGTCCCTTGTTGTGAGGGTTGTGTCAGGAAGAGCATCCGACGTAAAAAACCTATGCCAGATCAAACATGCGAATCATTTGCATCATTTCGCTGTGGCGCCCCCCCGAGGGGAGCAGCCGAAAGGAGAAGAAGAAGAAGATTAGCATCTCTGTGTACACCTGGAAATTTTGAGCATCGAACACTACATATTCTGTGTTCCGCTGAATTGTTCGTGCATTGGTTTGTACCGTTGCTGCATTAGTTTATAGAAGGAATAAAACAATGAACAAAACTGACAAAATAAAATAACAAAAATGAGTGAAATAAACAATATACTGATGCAAAATTAACAGAATAATCCAGAAAATAAGCAACAACATGAATCAAATTGAACAAAAAGCACAAAATAGTCTAGATAGTTAACAAATTGGTATACACATTTCTACTGTAAATGAAAATGCATCATTAACATTTTATGTATTATATGCTGTAAGTAATATGACAAAGAGTGAAAACCGAACTTATTCGGTCAAAATTAACAAAATAATTTCTACATTAAAGAGAAAATAGTCCACAAAATGAACAAAATAATCGACAATAAAGTAGAAATACACAAAATAATGCACAAAATGAATAGAAATTAATAGAGAAATCAAGAAAATGAAACAAACTGAGCAACAATGGGACAAATAGTCCCCAAAGTCAACAAAATTGAGAAAAAATGAGCCACAAAAAGAGAAAAAATTAACAAAATAATCAACAAAAAATTATCAAAACAATCCAAAAGTGACCACAAATGCCATTATTTGTAAAGTGAGGAGTTTTTTTTTTTAGAGACCCAACATTTATGCATCATCAAAACTTACTTCTAATGGGGGAAAAAAAAAAATATATATATATGTATATATATATAAATGTACTCTTTTTTTTGTCAATGTACTCTTTTATTTAGTTTTATGTTTATTTTACTAATATGGAGGGGCAAAATATTGTACTGTTTTACAACATTTTTAAAAAACTTTTGAAGAGCACATTAAGCTCTGTGAAAACCTTGATCAATGTTATTCCACTAAAATATCTAACTGTTCAACAACAAACCTGTTTTCGTTTTTACATTCAAGGTCTGTAAACACAATATCACGCTGTGCCAGAACTCAGGAGAAATGTTGCTTCTCGAGGACTTTACTCAAACACATGCCTGCAAAGTGTAAAACCAGAGGCTTTCTCTTCATAAAATAATTGCTGATGAAACAGAAATACAAAAAAATAAACTCCGTAAGCCGATGATGTACAAAAAGTGCATTCAGAAAAGGTGGTCTGTGAATGCTCTACCATTGAATACAGATTGAATGACAACAAAAGGCTTTTCAGCAGAACTATATTGTGTCTCAGGCTCATCCCAGGCTCTCTGGGGACTGCTGGGTCAGAGAAGGAAGCTGCAGCAGCAGCAGCAGCCTGAAACTAAACTCCATCTATCACACTTAAAAAGCTGCCCACCTCCACCTAACCACCAATATGCCACAAGATGTGGGGGATTACAGGAGGATTTTGCAGCAAGATAAAGCTGAGAATAAACATTGTCTTGTTTTTCATTAGGAGAAGCAGGTATCGCTTAAGGTTAATTACCGACTGGGGGACATGGCTCAAAAGAAAACAAGTCCCTGTGCAGCCGTGAGCTATATTAAACAAATGATTTGTCCAAGGTAAGGCAAGACATTTTGAGGCATCTTCAGGGAACCGTGATGAAAGAAGGACAAAATGAATTACAACAAATAGTTGAAAAATGGAAACACAATTATTTATTTCACTCAGTCACAATGAAAAGGCTGTAAAATCAAAGAAGAAACATGACTATGACGAAGGCAGCATGACCTCTGTAAAACTAAGATTTTAAATACAAGAATTATTTGAAAACTAGTGAAATGAAAGGTGAGGTGAAGGCAAATGCACAGGGAGATTCTTGTAAACAGTCTTTGATTTCGTCCTTTATTCCCCTTTCTTTGTTTCTTTCTTACAGCCTCATTTCAGACTAACCTTATTCTGCTTTGCACAATCTAAGTAAAACCATAATAGGATGATTTGCAAAACAATGAAGACACATAATTGCTTGGAAATAAAACAAACAAAAAATATCAAATGTTGAAACTGAGGAACTTCCTTGTCTTTTGAAAGTTAGATGCTCTATGAATTTGAAATTGATCCCAGAAACATATTTCAAAAAGATCCGCCAGTGGCAGAAAAAAGACTGCAAATGTTGTGAAATTCTTCAAAAATCCAAATGGTTGAAAATCCCAGCAGGTTAGTTGCATGACTGGGTACAGTGCGGCGACCCCTGTCTCCTGACCCTCGTCTGTCGCTGAGCAGATGACTGTGGGATTGGAAGCTGAACAGTGTGCCTGTGGATTACACCTGTGCCCAGTGTTTTCCAGAGGGTAGTAATATGACCTGTTCACTCATTCTCTCCCAGGGGGGCTGAGTCTTTCTGATGAAAAGATAACAAGAGCTTCACAGCTCTGTGAAGACTGTGCTACAATTTAAGAATGTGTTTAAGAATGTTTCTCAGCATAGAATTGCAACAAATGTTTTGTTTTCTATATTTAATCTAATAATATTGCTTACAGATTCAGAAAAATATGAAGAACTCTCTGTATGTACAAGGCACACACCAATGCTGGAGTGGGATCCTACAGCCTCAGATGGCATGGCTTTAAAAACAGACATGATTCTGTAGTGGACATCAGTGCATGGGCTGAGGAACAAAACCAAAACCAGTGCCTGTGAACACACGTCCTCGCTGCTTGAACAAATAACAGCTGAAACTCCACCAGGCAGACTGGAAACCATGTATAAACAAGATCCAAAAATGCTGCTGCCATTGTTGGACCTGACCTCATTTAAGATGGACTGAGGCAAAGTGGAAAACCGTCCCATGGTCTGACGTTTGGAATTCATTCCTTAGGCTTCAGGTTAAAAGGAGATAGACCATCTGACTTGTTATCAGCACTCAGCTTAATGATATAGGGTGCATTCTTGCACGTGGAATGGGTAACCTGCACATTTGTGAAAACATTAATGATGAACAATACAGGTTTTGGATTATGCTGCCAAGTAGAAATCTTTTTCAAGGACGGCCTTCATATTGTTTGTTTCAGCAAGACAATTCCAGACCACGTCTGTCCATATGCCAACAGCATGGTTCATGCACAGGTGTTACACTAACCTGCCTGCAGCCCTGACTTGTCACGTACTGAAAATGTTTGGCATGTTATCAAACGGAAAATATGACAAAGCAGACAAAGCAGCTGAAATCCTATGTTAGTCAAGTATAGGATCACATTGGATTTAGACAATGACAGCATTTGGTCTCCTTGGAGGTAACATTTTTTGGTGCTATTTTCAATTAAACATTTTCAATTAACCATTTTCAATTAACATTTCATAAATCATCCTATTCTGTTTTAATTTGCATTTACACAGTGGCTCAGCTTTTTTGAAAACAGTGCTGTTGGAGTGTGTTTATTTCATTTGTAGGTAAACCATAGTAAGTATTTATATAAGTATTATGAGTGGCACTCCAGCTGCTTTTTACACATTTCCGTTGCAGTGTTCTCTACTTTGCAGCTTCACTTTTTTATGACATTCTTCTAAAGACAGTTTCATTTGCAGCTTTGTCTTGACTGATGTGCAATTTCCCTCAAAAGTTCTATTTGTGAAGTTTCCGACCATTTTGTCAGTCCATTTTAGCTTCATGATTACTCAGGTGTTCCTTCTATTGGCAAAGTTAAATATTGTCATTTTCATTTCTCCTCCATTTCTGCTGTTAATGCGTGACAATCTGATGGAATGCTATGTTAATGTAGGTCTTAATTTTACAGAGCCGTGCCATTGTGGAAGTAGACTCTGTTATTGGCACTCTAAGTTATTTATTTTTCCATTACCTGCTCGTGTTCATCTAAAAATAAACGGCCTCCTGTTTGACTGAGAGGACTTTTTAATGGACTCTGATGCTCTGAACTGTACCTTAATGTTGTATTAGACATAGGAAGGACTCAGGGATTAAATCTTTCAATGCATCAAATCATTATATCTGATATAACATATTACACATGCAGATCCCATAATGCACTATGCATAAAAGCAATGACTCTTTTTTTGTCTTTTGACAAGGTGAAAGTGCTTTATGAGAGTATAAATTGAACTGTGGACTGAAATGATGAATACAAAAAGCAATTTGCTCCATCAATTTACTGCCGTTTTGAGAATGTTATTAATCAGCAGTGTTTGGGTGAGGCTCAAGTAGCAGGGCCATATTTTTATATGTAAACAAAGCTAAATAAGACATCACCACTGGAGTGTCCTGCTGCTGTACTGTAAAGATTGTGAAGTGGCCGAAGCAACCTCTGCTCCAGCCAGTTCCAACACCATACCCCTACCTCTGAGCGGAATTATAATTAGTGAGACAGATGCATCGGCAACCGCTGCGTCAGGTTTGTCAGGTGGTTTGGCAGAGATGGGTCATGTGGTCAAAATTAATTAGGTTGTAAACGAGAATAAAGGTGTTTCACTGCTGCTCAATGTAGCCAACACAACAGGGACAATACTCAGGAACGTGGCCAAGCTCACTTAAGGAGAGCTGCAGCTGTAAAAGCCGTTTTACATGAGGTAATTTACCTCTTTATGGCTGAAAATGCACAGGTGGGATTACTTTAGTTCACCATGACTGCATTCTATTTCGGTACATCACCCCCAGAGTTGTGGTTTGTTCATCTTGGCCCCTTGGCATAGCTTTCTGGGACACAACATTTCCCCATTTTTTGCTTGATTGTGGTCCAGATATTTATCATGATGCACTCTCATAAAGGATGTCCCAATATTCTAAAAGTGATTCTCACCCTTTGAGACCCAAAAGTGTGACTCCTTCTGAGTTGACGGTGAAGTATATGGTTAAAGAAGAAGAAGAAAAAGAAACGCTTATATTACACTTGTATTTTATTGTTTTTTTATGGACCGTCAGGCTTCATTTGAGTTAAAGATGACAGGATACATTATATATCACATTGTTTTATATTTTCTATTCATTTTGTTAGATTTTTTGATTTTATGGAGTATTTTGTTCTTTTTATGCTCAGTTTGGGGCTTGTTCTCTTCCATTTTTTTATTCAGTTTTGTTCATTTAGTTTATTATTTTCTGTTTTTTTTTCATTTAATTGATGAGTTTGTTCATTTTGTTGCTTATATTTCCCATGGCATTGATCATTTTGATCATCTTTGTTCATTTTGTTGTATATTTTGTTCATTTTATTCATATTTTTGTGTTGGTACTCATTCTATTTATCATTTTTGCTCATTTTTCTGTGTTGTCTCAACTTGTTTTTTTAATGTTGTGGGTTTTTTTTGGTAATTTTTAAAATTATTTTGCCTTCTGAGTTGGGACACAGTGATGAAAATCTGTGCATGTTTTGTTTGAAATATAATAATTTTATACAATTACTAATTCATATGCAAAATGTGTTTTCCTGATTGAATTACATCAGAAACAGAATCACCTAGATTGTCATTACACATTTAAAAACAGCAGATTCTAAGGCAATACCCACATTTACACACACACACATACACACACTCCCGTATTCTCCGATTCTTCCTTGGTAGTCACTTCCTTCATAGACCATGGAAGAGTCTCTCTGACTGCTCATTCCGTCAATGAACGAAACAGGCGGAAAAGGTCCAGCCTCCAGGGGTTTCACACGTTGACACCACGTTGACACATGACAGCAATATTAATAGAAATCTTATAAATACATTCATATGGAGAACAATATAGTTGAAAGGGTGCTTTGTATGTTCTGTTCAACATGGAATTAAAATAAGATTAAATTAATCCCAAATATAAAATCCAAATAAAAATATGTTTGCTCATGTGCCTACTACTGACTTATTATTTGACTATAAGATTATTTCACTATGGAGTGCTACACCTTTAATCATTTCAATAATTCTCTGATTATATTACTCTTTATAATACGTAGTCGTTGCAGGTATTTGTCATAAAAGAGTAGAGCATTCCGGTTTTAGACTACATATGACCACATTTAATCACCTTTGAGTATAAAATGCAGTATATAACGTAATAAACTTTCCCCATGTTGTCTATGGACATTGTTTAATCATATTAAATTACATATTACATTGGTGAAGTGAGCAGCTTATGTTGAGTTCTGCCTGTCAGGATTGAGTGGCTTCTTTTCATTTAGAGGTGGTTTTAAAGGACTTGTGCAGAGGACTGTGGGAGCTCAAAGGCTGCCAGGAATCCTTTCTTCTAAGGAATGACTCGGTTCTCGCAAGGATCCTCAACAGTGTAGTTGACGCTGTAGGTAGAACCGAAAATGTGTGCATCAGATGGCCAAACCCTTCATGATGTCATACATGCTCAGGGGAGCAGTTTGGAAGCTCAGTGCCTCTGGGTTTAGTCATTCGGAAATCAAAAACAGGGTGTGACCATATTTGGATGAATGGGGGCGAAGCTGCGGGAGTGTTGTGTGTCAGGGGTCTTATGACTAAGCTACTGCTATTTTATGGACTTGATAAAAGTTCCTCAGGCACTAGCTAACAAAGTCATTTTACAGTGTTAGAGTACGCACTTAACCACAACTACAGTCTAGGCTCTTATAGAAACATTGTGTTCTGTTAAACAAATACGAGCTGCAACGATACAAAGACCCATGTCACACTACGTCATATTAGAACAAGAACATCTCCTCTACAGTTCAAACAGACATGCTGTATTTACACACCACCTTCTAGAAGGATAAATGATGGAATCCTAACTCACCACTCATGTATGCGTACGAGTAGGTCTCTATTATGTTTTGATATTATTTTTAGATTTTGTCTTTGTAATTGTAAATTTCTGTGAGGAAGTAGCGACTCATCTGGGTGTACCCTGCCTTCGCGCCCCCAGACCATTGTGAAGATTAAGTATTTCAGAACCACAAACTGCTGCAAGCCAGTTTTTTTAACTCAGTCAGGCCATTTTTAAGGTGTTACTTTTAAATTTTCCTGTTGACGTATATGAAATGAAATGAATTCAATGAATTTTTAGTCTGACTCTGCACACAAGTGGCGCTGTCATACAGATCTGTCAATCAATGCCCAGGAAGGCAGAGATGTGTCAGACTCTCTGCCATATGCAAAAATGTAAAGGTGGATTTCCAAATCACTTATTAGTAGGTCCAAACAACTTATTCATTCAGTATTTTTAGAGAGACTTCCACTGTAACTCTATGATACTCAGGGTTCTTGGAGCCAAATGAAAGGTGTCCCAGTGGCTGGTATTACAACTCGGACCTTGCCCATTCCACACACCTGTGGATCAAAGCACCCATCACCATAACTGTGCACAAATATCATCCTGTGGATCAACTAAATAGGCAAGTTATAGCAAAATCTACACACAGTACACTATTCTCAGAGGTGAAAATAAATTATTATTATGCTATTATACTATAGCATATTTTAAGATGTGATAGATTAGACTCCAAAACATCTCATCAATTGACCTTAACTTCGACCTTGAAGACTGATACGGTCTGAAATCATTGCACTTTGACCTACATACACTTCGAGCCATGTAGTGAAGTTGAAAGCATCGTGTACTCCTGGGTAACTGACGATGCTGTTTCCATGTATGTAACCCTCAAGAAAATGGTCACCGTCACATGTGTGTCAATCCAAACATTCAGCTCTGTGTCTCCAATGTCCCTTGACACAAATTAACCAAACTTAGCACATGGGTAGTTAGGGTAGGGGGGAAGGTTACTATGGCAACCAGCACATAATTTGCATATAAATTGAGTCACGACCTTAATAACTGCAAAAACCTATTTTGACCAATATTACCAAAACTATTATAGGTAGCATCAATTTTTAATTAGGCTACAGGACACCTCACACTCATCACATGGTCATGACCTTGACTTTGACTTTGAAGATCAGTAGGGTCTGAAACCATTGCATGTCAACCTGAATACATTTCTACCTATGTAATGAGGTTGAAAATGTCACATACTGTACCTCTGGATTATTGACTATGCTGATTCCAAACATGATGTGACCTTCAAGGAAAAGGTCAAGGTCATAGTCAATTTGAAAACTGGGTGAAGGATTGGCCATTCCACAGATTCTTGTTACTACTGTACCGGACTGTAAATGTGCATATTTCTGTTGTAAAGTTGGCATTTTTAACATGGACTGACTGAGGACTGACTGTTGGATTCAGCCAAAGCGGACACTGAAGGTACTGCAGTTGTGGACACTTCCACATTCGACTCACGGCTCAGCCACGGAAGTTGCTGCTGGCTGGTAGCACACACAACGTAAGGGCAAATGTTGGAAGTGTTTGCTCATATTTGAGGAAGTTTCCCATGAGTCGCAGTCAGCTTCTTCTGCTTCTACATTTATTCAGCATGTTTGCTCTGAAGGCTGTGCAGCACGAAGAACTGTGTCAAGGAAGTCTGAGACAGTAAAGATTCATGATTACTGAGAGACGTGACCAGCAGAAATGTCCTCCCTGACATTATTTTGTCGGTCAGTCCAACCAATGATGCAGTAAGGCAGTAGTTCCCAGATTTGCTCATGACTCAAAAAAGCATATTTATGCTTTTTGTATTTAAATGTGAAATATAATAATATGTATATGAGATTTCCAGATTGCATGTATAGGAGAATGAACAGTTTACTCATTTTGTTTATTTTTCATTAAATGTTATGAGATAAATCACAATGAACAAGACCCACTCTAATTTGTTATTTTTATTCTAAATGAACAAAAATGAAAAAACATTAAAAAATTTAACAGGAACAAGAGTAAAATACCAAAAAACAAACTACATAAACAATAAGGAACAAAACAGAAAATGAGCAAAATGATTCTCTAAAAACAAACCTAGAAAAAATTATCAAAATAAAAAAACCGACAAAATAATAAACAAATATAAAAAAATTGAACAACATACCCAAAAATATTTAAATTTGGCAACGGAAATGAAGAAAACATCCTTAGAATGTAAATAAGATAAAGAAATAAACTTAAAACATGTCAAAATGAAAAAAATTATCAAGAAGGTGAAGAAAATAATTCTCAAAAATGTACAAAAGTTAACAAAATTATAATCAAAATAAAACAAAACAAAATACCGTAATTTCCGTACTACAAGGCGCACCTAAACGCCGTCAATTTTGTCCAAATATGACAGTGCGCCTTATAACACGGTGGTGCAGTGGGTAGCACTCGTGCCTCACAGCTAGAAGGTCCTGGGTTCGATCCCAACACCAGGTGGTGG
>JAQQAE010022426.1:0-10257 GCA_029823295.1 Pseudamia nigra | reverse complement strand
AAGCACAAACCAGAATAAATCCATACATAAGGCGCTCCGCACCATAAGGCGCACTGTCGATTTTTGAGAAAAATAAAAGATTTTATGTGCGCCTTATCGTGCGGAAAATACGGTAACACTAATGTTGGCACTTTTCAAGTCCTGCCTTAAATTATGAACTTCCTATAAAAGGGATGAACAACGTTTATTATATTGTATTGTATTGCAAATTATCGTGGAGTGAGGTCTGGGCTCTGATTCGACCATTTCAGAACATTGACAGTGTTGTCATTGAACCAGTGTATTTTTGCTGTATGCTTTGGGTCATTGTCTTCCTCGAGAATAAGTTTTCTCTCAAGTTTCAGTTCTCTTACAAATGGAATCAGGTTAGACCCCAATATCGCCTAAAACTTTGCTGTATTCATTATATCCTCTGCCTTTAGCATGATGTTGCCATCATGGTTCACAGTGGAGATGGTCTGTTTATGATGACCTGCAGTTGTTGGATATAACATCTAGTCTGATGTCCAAAAAGCTCAACTCTGGTCTCATCAGTCCCAACAACCTTCTTCTAGTTAACTCTGAAGGAATTTCCACATGCCTCCTGGTGAATGCTAGTAGAGAGTTAATGAGTTTTTTTTTTTTAACTCTTTTTCATCAAATATTATCTGAGGTGTGATAAACTGGTGGCTTCTGAGGCTGGTACTTTTAATGAACATAACATCCGGATCAGATGCCCAAGCCACCTCATCTAGCTCCTCTCAATGCAGAGGAGCAGTGGCTCTACTCTGAGCCCCTCCCAGATGACTGAGCTTCTCACCCTATCTCTAAGGGAGAGCCCAGACACCTTGCAGAGGAAACTCATTTCAGCTGCTTGTATCCTGGATCTTGTCCTTTCGGTCATGACCCAAAGCTCCTAACCATAGTTTTCAATCCTATATCTTTGATGTACAGTATTCTGAGTTTCTGTGTGCCATTTCTAGTACACAATGTAAAAAAATAGCACAAACCTCAGTATAATTACAAAAGAAGCATATATTATGAACAATACCAGAGCTACAAGAATATATGTCATTATCATCCTTTTTTGAAGGCACAGAAAATGTGTGATTGTTTTTAAATTCATTAATGCCAACAACTGAAACCTGCAGCTGCACAGTGTTGTACAGGTAACACCAAAGCTGTAGCATTTGCATCTTTCACTGCATTCTGCCTCACAATTTGCATTTGGTGAGCTGCTGACAGCTGGCTGCAATCTGTGATAGCTCTTTTCACAAAATTTGCCACAGGTCACCTATTTTGGTCCATCCCCACTCACAGGGACTCTCTACTTTTGGCTGGCGTACAGTTGCCTGACTCCATATTCAGCCTGCCTGGTAGCCTGAATGCTGTACATGCTGCATGTCTTGAGGAGCAGGACATCTCCTACATGCTCTACTCTTCAAGACAGTTTCTTCGACTTAGTAACCAACATGGCTATAGGTGCTAAACCCAAGGGATTGTACAAATGTAACCACTGTAACCACTGCTTTAATGTATTGCAGACTGAGCGCCTTTGTGATTTTACATCTCAGATGAGGTTTACCATTAACCATTTCATTATAAAATGTCAGCTGTGATTTACAGATTACAATGTCCAAGACGTAAGGTATTTTACACTGAAAGAACAAAAAGACATTTGCAGGATAGACTAGCGGTGCACAAATGTGCAATCTGTACTGGCAATATCAATTACACTATGGCCAGACATTTTAAACAATTTTACAACATCATTACATCTACATTAAAAGTGCTTGGCATTGACCATATCCCTCATTCTTTGAATAAAGGTGATAGAGTAAAAAGGCTAAATCAACAAGTAGCCTTTGGGATTTATAAATTACAGGCTACCAAGAACACAGGCCTGAATTAGGATTTAGATTAAGTGCATTTTTGTTATTTCTTGTATACATGTTTAAATCATGAATGTTCAGATTTTTTTTTTGTATTTCTACATAACAAGGGCATCTGCTGGAGGATGTACTGTATATGTTCACAATCCCCTTTTTTGGTTATAAGACCAGTATCAAGGGGGTCCTAACCTACTGGATCTGTTAGACTCCCTAATGAAGGCTTGATGATGAAACATGGTGTTTTTAAGGGCCATGTGTCTGTGCCAAGAGAGTAAAGTCATTTTAATTGTTTTTAAAAGAAAGTGCCTTGGAGTTTTGGATGTTTACCTGGTCTGATATTGACGATAATTATTGAGGCCTTTACATTGTCATTATTTGTAGAACTCCACATTACAGAGTTATTCACTAGTTTTTCATGAGATTCTTACTCTTATTCAAGCATTTATTTTCTGAGTACAGTGGTACCTCGGACAAAGAACTCTTCTGACAACGAGAAATTTGGATACCGAGGAAAAAATTGGCAAGAAAATCTAACCGCATAATGAGGAATTATTCAGACAACGACCGAAGATTGACGTGTCTAGGACCGGGTCACGGCTGCGTCACTTCCAGGTCTCATCCGTGAATGACCCCGAAGTGACATCTCAACGAATGTAAACATTGTGGTTCTTCTGATCGTGTGTCCGGGTCCTGCAGCTGAGTGTAAATGCAAACTGAGCCTTTTTTAATTTAAAATACTGCTTCATTTTGTGTTTTTCATCATGAGAATGATAGTGGGGCCAAGTAGACGCGTAATACGATCTCGCTGCATGTGAGAGATAATACAAAAACATTCTTGTGGCGTTCGAGTGACGGACCTGGCGAAAGAATACAACCGCAGCACCTCCACCATATGCACAATACTGAAGCAGAAAGAAGCCATCACGTCTGTGAATCCAGGGAGTAACAAAGCTTTCCAAGCAGCGTTGTCCTCTGCATGACGATATGGAGTGGCTACTGCTGCTTTGGATCAAAGAGAAGGAAATGGCTGGCGATACGATCACCCAAGCCATCATTTGTGAGAAGGCTCGTGCAATCTATGAGGACCTGAAAAGAGAAAAGTCGGAGCGTGGCGGCAGTTCCACAGAACCACCTGTGGAAGACTTTATGGCCAGCCATGGTTGGTTCACCCGGTTCAAGAGACGCACGGGAATTCATTCGGTGGTCAGGCACGGGGAAGCGGCAAGTTCCGAAAATGCCACGGAGAACATTCATCACCGCGGAGAAGAAACTGCCCGGTCATAAGCCGATGAAAGACAGATCAGCACTGGCGTTTTGCTGCAATACTAGCGGGGACTGCAAAATTAAACCCCCCCTTGTTTACCACTCAGAAAACCCTGGTGTGTTTAAGGCTCACAAAATCATAAAAGGAGAGATTACAGGTGATGTGGCGAGCCAATACGAAATCGTGGGTGACCCGGCAGTTTTTCAGCCAGTATGTGAACCTGGAATTTGTCAAAAAATACTCGGTGGAGAACAGGTTACCCCTGAAATGCCTGCTCATCCTGGATAACGCGCCTGCTCATCCCCCCGGTCTGGAGGACAACATTCTGGAGGAGTATAAATTTATCAAGGTCCTCTACCTTCCACCTAAGTAAGTGTAAGTGTCATTCTAAATCACTTTTAGAACTAATTTCGTGCATTCCGTTTCAGATAATTAACATAACTTCCTTATGAAATAATAATAATCAATAAATCTGCACGTACGGGTGTGTAATACATACTTTATGTGGAAGTTTGTCATGGGTCCAGAACGGATTAATTGGTTTTACATGTATTCCTATGGAAAAAGTCTCTTCGGATAACGAGAAATTCTGATACCGAGTGTGACGCTGGAACGGTTTAAACTCGTTGTCCAAGGTACCACAGTACCTTTACTTGCGTCACAAGTAAAGGTGCTCTAAAGTAACAATACTTTTACTTGTTACTGTTTACTTGTTATTTTTACTTTTACTTCCCACTGGTTCTGCCCGTCTGTTTACTCTGCCTGTTACCTCTGATAAATGGTAAATGTACAGTAGATGTTACAGGACTTAAGTATGATGTATTTTGGTAAGTTTGGAAACTGGAGACACCAAATGCAACTTTAAAAATGCTTTGCCTTTTTATTTCTGGACTTAATTTTGTCCATCATTTTTATTCATTTTCTTGTTTTTTCTTTCATCTTGTGGCATATTTTTGTATTTTCTGTCCATGTTATTGTTGTTTTTGTTCATGTTTGTTTTGTTGTTTTGAAGCATATACAGTAAAACACTCAACACTCTGGCTCAGTTGTCAGAGTTGTGGGTTTATTGCACAATCAAAAAAAAAAAAAAATCAGGCTGCAGTGTACAGGGACATCAGCACAGGCAAAGAGGAAAGCTGTTACCCAATACAACTGCCAGTTTTTATCCCCCAGTATATTCCACTTTTCTCCCCACATCTGGATGAGACTGGAGCATGAGCAAGTGAAAGTATGCAGTTTTACACCCATCCAGCACAGCCAAATCAAATGTCATGAATGAACAGCATGCCGAATGGACCAAAACAATGATTCAACAGAACCTCTTAACAGATAGATTCCCAACAGTCAAACACAAAATAAGAGGAAACATCTGGATTTCTACTACAGTTATAGTTGTTTTCTTTACTTCATTATATATATATCAAAATATTTGCACATTTTAATGCTTCTTTTGTGCATTTTTTTTGCTCACTAAGCGTCCAATGCTCAAAATTTCCTGGAGGATAAAAGGATTGTGTGTCAACTCTGACACATCTGTTTACAGTCACGCTCTCTATGTACTCACGCACACACACACATTCCCATTTCATGGTTCTCCATTGCCATAGCAACAAGGCTCGGCAAATGCCCCAAATATCCCAGCAGTCAGTCACAAATAGCATCCTTATCATCTCCGAAACTGCTGATCACAGCTGGCGATCACCAACATACTCATACATGTAAAGATCTGGAGTGTGTTAACGTGTGTGTGTGTGTGTGTGTGTGTGTGTGTGTGTGTGTGTGTGTGTGTGTGTGTGTGTGTGTGTGTGTGTGTGTGTGATGTGGGCTCTAAACCGCAGCTTTCTGATTAGCACAGCATCAGCTGCAGTCCAAACAGCCGATGGGATTGGTTACTGTTTTGGTGACTCAGTGCTCACGGCATGAACGCACAGAAAACCTTAAAATTTAATCACATGGTGATGATACGCAGAAAATGATGAAAACGTTGAATAAAAGATCGTATTTTTAGTCTTGCGGTGATTTTGCGGCGGTGAAAATGCACCTTATTCTGCGCCTCTGTGGTATTTGTCGGGGATTCCGCAGCCGTGTTGGCAAATCTACGATGCACAGCCCAGCGTCTTCCAACCCTAAACGCATCCCTATTGTGATATAATTGATGATACGAAAGATAATGTTCGCGCTATTTATAATTTCTGCGCGTAACGGTGCGTCTCCGTGCGTCTCTCCGTCATTAACCAATGTAAGATCCATCTGGTCGCACTGCATCAGCTGCCGCGACGGGGCTTGTGGACGTCACAGATTTTTTTTTCTACCCCCCCCCCCCTTTTTTTTTGTTCCACCAGAGCATCTCTCCTTCTGCTCTCCCTCTTTCTACACCGCCCACTCCTTCCCTACCATTGATCCGACCACTCACCGCCGCCTCGCCGGCTTCTTCTTCTTCTTCCTCGCCTCATTACATCGCCCGCTGCGCTTTTCTTCATTTTTTTAGGGAGAAGAAACCGCACGTTTTGGACCAAAAAATAAAATCACCATGGCGAGCGCCGAGGACAAACCAGCCAACAAGGAGAACACGTCCAGCTGGATGGACTCCATCTACAACCCGAGGACCGGGGAGCTGCTGGGTCGCACGGCCAGCAGCTGGGGTAAGGATCCCGTCACAGCACCCAATGAGGGGATGTGCTTTGACATTCAGGGGGGCTTACACCTAATCTCATCCCTTCCTCTTTCCACTTTCAAAATCCGAATAGACATATGGGCATGGCATCTATAGCCTGCTATTTATATGTGTGCGGATTAAAAGGCTGTGATTTTTTGGATTAGCTGAGGAGCCATCAGTGGCCTACATGAAGGTGTAAAGGAGAAGCCTGCACCAAGAGAGGCTACACAGATGAATGGTGCTATGAGAAGGTGTGCACCAGGCTCTGCTGCAGAGCCACAAATTACCAGTTCAGGTGCTGATCAATCACATCAGTAGAGATTTTAACATGAAAATGATTTCTGTCTTCTCACAGTCAGGCAGATGAAGCTGCTCGTTACTTAATCAGAGGAGTGGGATACAGCATTCCAGAACTGGATCCATACATGGTCAGGCCATAGGTTTTTATGTAATGATTCCTCAGTTATTTCCAGTGTGAGGTAGTAACAGGCACCCTCCCTCCAGCAGACAGCTCCTATAGGCTAGTGCGGTGCGTTCAGGCTGCATGGGCCCCTGTGCTGCTGTTGCAGTGGGATGCTCCATTGCAGTTGCATGGCCGCCCACATTAGCATGCCTGTCAAGGTCAAATGGGATTCCCTCTCTCCTCTTTCTCTCTTTTTCACACACTAGCCAGGTGCATTGTGGGATACTGTTGGAGAGGAATGAGAGAAAGGGGGGGTGCATAGCAAAAAGCTGAGGGGTCCATCCCATTTTTTAGTCAACTTAGAGGGCATCCATGCTGTGCAGGCTGGATGGTGCCGGTGATCCATTTTGAGTCAGATGTTTCAGCTCCTGGCGGATGCATCAGGCAGCACAGGCTTCTGCAGTGTCATTCCTGAATTTGGTGGATTTGGGAGAGGGGAGGAGGAGTCTCTGGTGAAATATGGCATCATGGTTCTGAGCAGAGAGTAACAGCCCCCCCAAAGTGGAGTTTATAATAAGGCCTTTGTAATTAGAGCAGGGAGATGCAGACAAAGATAATGCCCGCAGCAGTCAATATGATTTATTGACACAATAAATAGTAAATTATTGTTTCATTCATGTTTAAAGGATGATTTTTGGTCTTGAGTGGATGATGAAGAAACCAGATGGTTCAGTGATTTTAAATGATGCAGCAAGAAGTGTAAAATAATCCCAGCTGACTTGGGGCGAAGGCAGGGTACCCCCTGGATGAGTCGCCAGTTCATCACAACCAGTTATGCCTATGGACAATTTAGAGTGACCAATTCACCTAATCCCTAGTACATGTTTTTGGTTGTGGGAGGAAGCCGGAGAACCTGGAGAGAACCCACGCAGACATGGGGAGAACATGCAAACTCCACACAGAAAAGCCCCACCACAAACCTTTTAGCTGTGAGGCACCAGTGCTACCCACTGCACCACTGTGTCGCCCCCAAAATGATACTAAAAGACAAAAACATTTTCTCTCATTTTTAAGAATTTGACATTGTGGCTTTCACAGCATCAGATCAAGATCAATAAATTGGACAATGTCTGAGTTTCTATCATTACAGAAATAAAGGAAAGATATTTATTATGGTAAATAAAAATATGTATATCACTGTTACACCTGGCCAAGGGAATACCTGAGCATGACATCAAGATGGGTAAATCCTCTCTTTCTAGTGCTCGGAGAAATGAACTGATTTACACAAAATAGTACAAAACGAGTTGAATCAGCTCATTTAAAAAATGCAAAATAAAACATAGCATTCTTACCTAATCTGCTTAAATCATACACTTGAGAAACAACCAAAATGACATTTACAAATAACACACCAGATCACAAGCAAACTGCATGGTCATGTTGGAATCAGAGAGAGGTGATGGTGTCCTTTTATAGGTGCACACCATCCATCCTCCTCCAATACGCTTTCACTTCCTGGACAACTGGGAAAAAATGCATAGGACAGGTGGAAGCTGCCCCCATCAGGTAGGGAGGGAGAGCAGCATGAGATGACAACATCACCGCAAGAAAGAAAATACACGTTAGAACTGTGTAACAATCGCTCAGCTCCACTTGGTATCACTATTACTAATGATGAGGCCCAGTCAAAGCCTTATAATATTAATATGTGATAACTGAAGTCCTGCCCACTTCCTCCAGACTCTCTTACAGAAAAATTTGCATCACAGTCAGTGGCAGGAGATTTTTTTTAATCATATTTGAACTGCGACATCATTTACTCATGTCCAAGAAAATGACCAAAAAAATCACTCTCATGTGCAAAATGAACAAAAATTTGTAAAAATTCAAGAAAATTAACACAAATAGAGAAAGTTCTCAACAAAATTTAGACCACCCTAAATCCTCATATATGTGAATGTGTGAGTACAAGTGTAGTTTGATTAATTTTACAGCCATTTATTGCAGATGAAAATGTGACATCTTCTTGTGATTCAGACTGAGAAACATTCATGACATACTGACATAATCTGTCCATTTATGTGTGGTGAATGAATATTGTTTACTAAAATTTTTTAAAAATTACAAAAAGCAAAAAGGTCAACAAAATAATCCATAAAATCAGCCACATAATAAAACAAAATCAAGAAAACAAGTCCAAAAAATAATCCACATTTAACAAAATTAACAGAGATATTTAAGAACATGAACAAACATAATAACAAAATAATAAATAAAATGACTAAATATGTACATAAAAATATCATCATGATTATCAGAATGAATAAAGTAATCAAAAAATGAACACAAAGATCAAAAAGGACCAAAAATGAATGAGAATGAAGATAATCCAAAAATTAAAAATAAAAATCAAAAGAAATAAACATGAACAACAGCCAAAGACAAAATGAACAAAATAATAAGGAAAATAATTTTTTAAAAATAACAGAAAATAAAAAATAATCCACAAAATGAACAATTATGACAAAATGCGACTAAAATAACAACATATTGAAGAACATGAACAAAAATGTGCAAAAATAATCAAGAAAATGACCCCAAATGAACAGAAGAATGAAATGCAATGAGCAAAATGAACAAATCTTATTTACCGACAAAAAAATGAACAGAATAATGAACAAAATTAACGAAATAATCCGGAAAATGAACACCATATGCACAACATGAACTAGTTTGAACATATAACATGCAAAAAATACAAAATTAAAGAGTCTTAAAAAAGCAGATGATCGGCTCAATGATAAAGGCTCCATAACCCCCTCCTCTAACACTGGAAAATCATTAGTCCTGTGTGCGTTTAAAGCAGTTGTGAACATGAGTCCAGTGTGTGTGTTATGTTCTCCTGATGTGTGTTTGTGTTTGCCTTCTAGCTCTCATCCTGTTGTTCTACCTGGTGTTCTACTGTTTCCTGGCCGGGATGTTCGCTCTGACCATGTGGGTGATGCTGCTCACTCTGGACGACTACGTACCCAGACACCGAGACCACATCAGGCACCCAGGTCAGTGCCCCCCATCCGGACACATTACACACACACAAACACACACGCTTTCCCTTTTTTAAATCCTATGTAACCCATGCTTAACATTCATTTTTGGGCTCATTATTGTTCGTTTTCTAGATTATTTTGTTCATTTCTTATTATAGGCGTCTGTGGTGGGTTCTGCCTGGAAGTCCAGGTCATGACCTCTCTAAGATTTATTTGAATGTGTTCTATGAGACCAGCGCCTTTGATTCAGATCATGTTGTAATTGATTCTAGGCAGAGGGAGCGGCAGATTTAAAGGTTGTTTTTGGTAGTTTAGTACAGATTTTTGGTATGAAATGTGTGCTTCTGACACATGTAGACCTGGAGACATGCTGGGAGCAGAGTCCACTTGCAGATAAAAACATGCCAGTGTTGTTTTCTGCAGGTGTACAAAATAGTTGATACGACATGGTATATAAAGTGTGGTTGCTGGTTGTGGACCAGTCCGGTGCTTGTCTGTCCACTAACCCCAACCAGTCGAGACAGATGGCCGCCTACCCACAGCCCTGCTTGCTGGAGGTTCTTATCTTAAGTTAAAGGAAGCATTGAAGCCCCCCCCCATTTCACCCTATTCATACTCTCCATATAGTCTTTGAGGCTTCAGCCTTGAATTATGAAGCGTCTAGAGATAATCTTGGATTATGATTGGCACAGATGAGTTGAATTAAAAGTCTACAGTGCAAAATAAAAGCTGTGAAAATATGATATCCTGAGAAATCTTCAACTTTAACAAGAAAAACAAGACATTTTGAATTCATGTAACCAATCATACATCACTTAAAATGCATCAGTCCAGTCCTAAGTTTTAAGACAACCAATCACTACACAGGAGAATGCAGCCGTGAGGGGGGGCACAAGCCAGTGTTCTTTCTTACGCCGGTCCCAAGCCCGGATAAACGCAGAGGGTTGTGTCAGGAAGGGCATCCGACGTAAAACCTATGCCAAATCAAACATGCGAATCATTAATATGACTTC
>JAQQAE010022425.1:0-10258 GCA_029823295.1 Pseudamia nigra | reverse complement strand
GTTTGTATTATTCAACATTTTTACACCAATTTTTACACTTTTACTGCAAATGAATATCAGCTCCAAATATCGGTTATTGGCCTCCTTAGCTACTAATCGGTATCGGTCCTGAAAAACCCATATCGGTCGATCACCAGTTGCAATATCACCTACAGTAATTATCTGCAGAAAAAGGTGGATGTTGGATTCTCAATCCCGCATCTGTGTCTGCATCCATATACCTACCATATCAACTTACCGTAATAATTTCAAAATGGCTGTACCAGCTTACCTGAGACTTGCCAAGCTTATCGAAGACTGTTCATAGAATACCTCCATCCTGTCATCTTTTGGCATAGGTGGCACTCTACAACAACAAAAGACATGATCACCCAAAAGTGCTTCAACCAGTTTCCTTGGAGCTTGTCATGGTTATTGACCATTATCAGGCATCCATCCTATTGTCTTTTCAGAGGGGTGGTGCCACTGCCCTTTGATTGGATGCACTACTGCTTGGAATAAGGAAAGCATGATATCTGAACAATGTGTGAATAAATTTACTCAAAACTTGCTGTGTTTATTGATCGCTATAATATCTTCATGTGGTCAATGTTGGGGATAGGTGGCGCTACTACTTGTAATAAGAATAGACTCAAATTCTCCTATTGAGTGGACACCTTTTCTACTAGATCCCTTGTGGAGTGATCAAACAATGTCGAGTTGCAATATGACTTTTTCCTCAGATCATAAAGACCTAATGTGGAGCTACTGTATATGAACTGGAGCTGAATGGATTCAGGTGATCAGAGGTGATTCCCCATCCATGTTTACAAATGATTGTTGTGAAATGGCTATTCTTCTTGGTTATAAGGAAGTCCATTCAACCATGTGATACAGCAATGAGTATGAAATTTGTCATTTGTGCTAAAGAGTAATGCACTAAGATAAACACTGTTGCAATGCTGATGATGCAGCAATACAACAGAGTATTTCCATCATCAGAGACGTCCATTAAGGTTAACTGCCTCTGCCTTGTTTTTAATACCCTTTTTAAGCACACTCTGAGCCACTATACAGCTGGTGAACCACATACGCATATACAGTATGTTAGTATGCTCTCAATAATAATGTATACATGTACAGTATGTATATTGGGAGGATCAAAAGAATTTGGCCCTTGTTGTGAGGGTTGTGTCAGGAAGGGCATCCGACGTAAAAAACCTATAACAGATCAAACATGCGAATCATTGGTATTTTGCTGTTGCGACCCCTGAGGGGAGCAGCCGAAAGGAGAAGAAGAAGAAGAAGAATCACAGTCACCATTAATTGTGTAACTATTTTCATTGCATTGAACCACAATGAAAGAGAAGTCCAAAAACTTTGAGAATAACTTTCCCTGCCCTCGAACTGCACAGATGGCTAAATGTCACCCAAACAAACTGGATCAGCACCACACACTGACACCGCATCAATCTTTCTTCTCAGTCACTCTTCCTCTTCTCATTTTCGTCTCATCTTCTCCCTCACACTCATTCACCATCCTGCTCAGACATGTATTGATGCCTCACAAACCCCTAATCAATCCACATTCACGCATCAGTTATTATTCAGTTCAGTTTACAGTCTGAAACTGCTTAATTAAAACTGCACACTGAAAGCTTCAGTATGGGATTTCCAGCAGCTATTCTGGGTATGGTCTTGGTTGTATAATGCTGTGGCAGTCACTATAAATCACCTTTACTGTGTATGTTTCCAGCATTATAACATCCTGGGAGGTCAGCGCCATAGGACATCCTGTGGTTTTGCCACTGAAGGTGTGTGAGGAGCTGCTGCAAGTTGTAAATGACAGCAACGTTACACTGCCTGCGTCGATGCGATGCATGAGGTCTTATCAGGTGAGATGGTTTATCTGCGTTGTAAAGGGCAACAGGTCATGGCTTATTACATGCTGATGCATATAGAACCACATTTGCTTTGGCATTTCTGCATAGAGTTGAGTGACACAGCTAAATGTGTCACTACGATGAACAGTTTTCATTTTTTAATGTTTTATTTATTTATTTATTTCGAACCAGAATTTAAAACAAAAGGAAAGAACAAAGCACTGGCAGAAAATCAGACTCTTTGAAGTTCAAAAAGGGTGTAGGATGAAGTGAAACACTTGTCTAGTCCTAACCCATTTTTACCAAATCTTAAATCAATAACTCAAAGTTAAGGCTTTTTCAGCCTCTCATAATGATATTTAATTCAATTCAATTCAATTTTATTTGTATAGCGCCAATCATAATCGCCAATTATCTCTAGACACTTCACATTTCCAGTGTTTACAGCTTTACATTTGAATATTTAACACAACACAAATCACTGTAATACAAAGTATAGACTGTTTTCAATAAACCTCTTAAATTATTCCAAATCTTTTAATAATGTTATTTTTGAAGATTTATTTAAACCTATCTGTTGTTTGACGTGTTTTCATTTCTTCACTACAGCTGTTCCATACATGAACCCCAACTGTAGAAATACAGTGACATTTGGCATTTGTTCTTACAGCTGGTTTTTGAACATGCATGTTATTCTTAGACAGTACATACTCTCCCTCTGGTGGGAAAACTTTTAGATGCTCTTTGGTAGCTGATGATTTTTTGCTCTATACATGATCAGAACAGATTTGAATTTGGCCAGGTCCTGAAATTTCAGTGTTTTCAATTTGGTGAAGAGTGGGTTTGTTGGTTCCCTGTAAGTGGGTTTGGTGATTATTCGTATGGCTCTTTTTTTAAAGAAGAAAGACAGGGTTTGTTGTCTTGTATGTGTTGCCCCATACCACCACACGGTAACTCATTAATGGTGGTATGAAGGAACAGTACAGAGTGAACAACGATATATTTAAGTTTATAAAAAACTGCAATTGACTTTGCTATTTTTGATTTAATATTTTTATGTTTCTTCCAGCTTAATTTTTTCATCTATTATTACTCCAAAGAATTTTATTTCAGAGATTCTTTCAATTACTACATAATTTATCATTAGTTTCTTGTCTGTGTATGTAGGTCTGTTTCCAAAAATTATGTATGTGGTTTTATTTAGATTTAATGTTACTTTATTTACATCAAACCAATTCTTTAGTTTATTCCGTTCATTTCCAACTTTATCCAAAAGTTTGAAATGAACTTTAGTGTCATCTGCAAATAATATTGTTTTTAACACACTAGCCACTTCACATACATTGTTTATGTACAAAATAAATGGCCACAAAACAGAACCTTGTGGAACCCCGTACATTACATTCAATAATTTTGATTTTACTTGGTTTATTTGTACATACTGTTGTCTATTATTTAAGTAACTTATAAGCCAATTTAGTGCTACTCCTCTTATTCCATATGTTGTAAGTTTTGTTATTAGTAACTCATGCTCAACAGTGTCAAATGTCTTCTTTAAATCTAGAAAGATTCCAATTGCATACTCTTTCTTTTCAATTGCATTAGTTATCTTTTCTACAAATTCTACGAGTGCAAGTGATATGGTTTTATTTTTTTCTGAATCCATATTGTTGTTCACATAAGGTATTGTGTTTAGTGATAAAGGTTCTCCAATCTTACATAAAATATTTTTTTAAGTATGTTGAACTGTGAAAGCAGAGAAATTGTCCTGTTGTTGGAGAGACAGTGTTTGTCACCAGCTTTAAAGATTGGTACAATCTATGGCATTTTCATTTCACCATTTTCAAAGACTGATAACAAATGTAGGTAAAGGGCTTCACAATGCATTCAATTATCCCTTTCACTAAGATCATATCAATATTGTTACAATCTGTAGAATTTTTGTTTTTAAAACTTTTAACAATGTCAGTAATTTCTGTCAAGTCTGTTGCTTTCAAAAATATCGTCTCCATAATTTGTACATCTCTACTCTGTGTTATTTCCATTTTTAGGATGGTTGATTTCCCTTACCAAGTCAGATCAAGATCAAGATTCCGAATTTACAAAAAAAAATATTGAACTCATTGGCAATCTCAGACATATTATAAATGGTCTCATTATTTGTTTTTTCATCAGTTAATCCCAAAAATGATTACACATAATTGACCAGTAAGAAGAAAGAAGACATGAAGGATGCACAAAGACAATCAGAAATACTGTAAAAGGCATTAGGAGGAAAACAAAAGTGCACGCATAGTCCATAGAAAATTTGAACAAAGTAGTAAATAAAAAGGACAAAGGAACAAAAAAAATCACTGAAATGAAGAAAAAATAACTTGTCTATCTGCAGGTCCTTAAATGTCTTAAATTCAATTTTACAAAATAAAACAATTGAGGCCAAATAAAACTACAACTGTACCTCATGCTTATTTGTTTTACTTTAAAATGAATTCATCTTTTGCAAAATGTAGATTTGTTCATTTTGTGCAGTATTTTGTTTTTGGTGATGCTTTAAATTGATTTTGGTAATTTTTGCTGATTTTTTTTTTTCCTGTTTTTGTTCATTTAATAGAATATGTTCATCTTTTTGGTCACTTGTGGATTATTTTCATAGTTCTTTTGTTTTCTTGATTAGTTTGTTCATTCTTTGCTCATTTTTCTGTGCTGGCATTCCCAAGACAAAAATGAACAAAATAAGTTTAATTCTCACTTTTTAGACATCTTAATATCTTTAATATTAAAATGAAATACAAAAATAGGACATGTAAATTAATGTACAGTAAAAAAATATAGATACCATAGACTTACTGTCAAAGTCAGTGTTATATTTGGTTAGAATGATCTCAGAAAGGTGTTTAAAACCATTACATTTAAGTGTCTCATACATGTAGACACACTGATCAACAAAGCCAGAACAAAATCATAAAAAAAGAACAAAATGGTGGAATCTCATTCACCTTAAAATAAATCCAAAACAAACTCTACAACACAAAATACTTTATTATCCCCAAAGAGAAATTTGGGACTCATGCTGCATTTATTGCCTAAACAGTAAAATAAAAAGTACAGTACAATAAAAAAAAAAACACTCAAAGTAGACAAGGCAATATAAATAACAGCCTCAGAACCTCACCCACCCATATTGCACACATAAAAACAAAAACAACATGGAACCATTGCACAATGTCCACATCCTCTAAAGACCCAAGAAAAATGTTTATCATGATAAAAAAAAAATTGATATAAAATATATCATGACAACAGTAAAATATTCTTTTGTTTCTTGTACAAACACAATTCCAAAAAAAAGTTCTCCAGGTGGAAAAATGCTAATTAAAAATAAAGCAGCAGTACTAAATTTTACTTTGACTTTTGTTTTTGTCTGGTCTATGTCTGTAATTGTAAAATAAAATTGTAATAGCACTGGATTATTTTATTGATTACCATTTTAACACCTGGCCAAACATTTTTGGAATAGGCAATGCAAGAATGAAAAAAGAATCATTTCCATCAGCGCCGTACAGATCGGCACTCCTCGAGCCAGCAGCGCTCACTTATTTCACTTAGTTCTAACATACACCGCCTTTTTTTCCTCATTATTTCGTTGTGCTCGACAGTGTTTCCATCCCGCCTTAATTAATTTCATGATTCAAAGCTTTCCATTAACAGCTTCGCTTTAGGGATTATTTGGGTCAGGGGAACGGTTTTGCTTTTGCTGGCTGTCTTCCATTCTTCATCCACCTGTAATTGTGCAAAATGCATATATTTAGCACGAGTTACCAGGGGAAAGTCTTTGACTAGAAAATAAGAGGTGTTAACTTCGCTGACACTTCTATTCTGCTCGTTGTTTTAAATAGTGACAGGGGTAATTAGTGCCATTATCCTCCATTCACAGCTCAGAAAGTTGAGGAAGTGAATCTCTACGACTTAAACAAATTATCCGCCTGCTGAATAATACAAAAGATGGAAACTGGAGACTGGTTTTAATCTGAAGTGAAGCGTTTCCTCACAGGGGGACAATGTATCATCAAATATCATATCATGTCAGTGTACAAAGAAACAATCTAAGCTTAAAATACAAAGAAGAACCTTCACAGTATTTTTCACATAAGACAATGGTCTACAATTGTCATTCTTGTATGGAATAACAATGACGGATTTGTATTTTGTAATTCCTTTTAACCTCAGTTGGTAGTACTCAAGCACATTTACTCTGTTACTTATGTAGGAACTTGAGTATTTTTTTTTTACACATACTTGTAAGAGTAGTTGTTTTACAGAACACTTTTCAATACCCACCAGAGTCAAGCGGGGATAAGGCGGTCGCCTGTGTTTATCTGTCTGTCCCTCTGTCTGTCCGTGGTCTAACTTGAGAAGAAATAGAGCTAGGGTCACCAAACTTAGAGTATGGGTTGGCCTTGGGTGCCCCACCCTTGGCTATGTTATTGGGGTCAAAAGGTCAAGGTTACTAGGTTAAGAAAGACTAAAACATATTTTCATCGGTAGTGACTGTATTGTTGGAGCTAGGACCAAGAAATTTTAAGTTAGAATATGGTCTTAGACACCCCCCACTGACGATAATTTTACTTGGCTTTTTTTGTCTTTTTTTTGTTCAATCAAACTATATCTTCTCCTGTTGAAGGTAAATAAATACCACCAGAAATGCCACCAGAAAGTATTCATACCCTTTCACTTTTTCTACATTTTAATATGTTACAGACTTATTCTGAGACTGATTGGAGTATAGTTTTCTTTTAAAAATGTACACAAAATAGCCCGTAATGGAAAAGTCCAAACATGTTTTTAGACATTTTTGTAAATTTATAAAATATGTAAACATTTAAACATAATAGGCACATAAGTATTCACAGCCTTTAGTATGACACTCAAAATTGAGCTCATGTCACTGAATTTCCACTTGAAATGCTTCTGCAACTTGATCGGCCGCCCCCTGTGGTAAATTCAGTTGATTGAACATGATTTGGGTTTGCACACACTTGGCTATATAAGGTCTCACAGATGACCACCAGAAACGCACCAGAAACCAAGCAATGTAGTCCGAGGAATTGTCTGTTGACGTCCGAGACCGAATTGTGTCAAGGTACAAAACTTGGGAGGATACAAAAAAATTTCAGCACTGAAGGTCCCACAAAGCACTGTGGTCTCCATTTTTAGGAAATGGAAGAAGTTTGGACCCACCAGGACCCTCCCTTGATCTGGCCACCCAAGCAAACTGAGTAAATGGGGAAGGAAGACTGGCCTTGGTCAGAGAGGTGACTAAAAACAGCGTTCCCTAGTGGAGATAGGACAACCCTCCAGCATGTCAACCATTGCTAGCGCACTCCACCAATCAGGCCTTTATGTTTGAGTGGCCAGACGGAAGACCCTCCTCACCAAAAGGCACATGGCAGCCCGCTTGAAGTTTGCCAAAAAGCACAATTCTCAGAGCTGGAGAAACAAAATTCTCTGGTGTGATGAAACCAAAGTAGAATTTTTTTGGCCTGAATTCCAGGTGTCACATATGGAGAAAAAAAGGGACTGTTTGTCACCTGGTTCACACCATCCCTACTGTCAAGCATGGTGGAGGCAGCATCATGCTGTGGGGATGTTTTTCTGCAGCAGAAACTGGTCTGCATAGAGGGTAAGATGACAGCAGCTAAATACGGAGAGAAAGAAAATGTGCTCCAGAGTGCTCTGGAAATTAGACTAAGGCAATGATTCCTCTTTCAACATGACAATGACCCAACGTACACAGCCAAGATAACAAAGGAGTGGCTTTAGAAGCAGTCTGTGAATGTCCTTGAGTGGCTCAGCCAGAACCTGTTGATGTCATCCAACCTGACTGAACTTGCGAGGATCTGACGAGAGGAATGGAAGAAAATGCCCAAATACAGATGTGCCAAACATGTAGAGACATACCCAAGAAGAATTGAGGCTGTAATTGCTGCCAAAGGTGCTTCAACAAAATATTAAACCATGGGTGTGAATACTTGTGAAACACTGGATTAATAACCTTTTTGCAATAAAAAGAAATTCTTAACTTTCTACATTGTTGTTTTCACTTTGTCATTATGGGGTACTATGTGTAGATCTTTAAGAAAAAAAATACTTAAGTAATTTTTAGAATAAGTCTATAACTTCACAAAATGTAGGAAAGCTCAAAGGGTATGAACACTTTCCGGTGGTTTTTTGTCAACACAAAACAGTAATAATGAACATTAACAAAATGAGCAAAAATGAAGAGAAAATCATTTAGCAAAGTGACCCAATTAAGCAACAAAACTGAACAAAAAAAAAATCAAAGTTAAGAAAATGGACAAAACGGAGGAAAAAAAATTAACAAAATAAAATAAGAAAATTAGCAATGGTGTGTAATATAGGCAACAAAATTAGCTAAAATTAACAAAACAATCAATAAAATGTGCAAAACTGACAAAAATAAAATAAACCAATTAAGTAACATAATTAAACAAAAACAAAAAGCAATACAATAAATAACAAATGCACAAGTGATCAAAATCAAGCCAATAAGAAAAAAATTAACAAAATAAGTTAAAAGCATGAAGAAAATGACTAACGAGAGAACAAATGAACAAAATAAATCAAATTAAACATGAAAAAAATTAACAATTAAATTATAATTTAAAATAAAGAAACAAAATCCAGCAAATCCAGAAAAAGTAGCAAAATGGGCCAAGTAGAGTTAGTTAACAAAATGAACAAATTTGCCAACAAAACTGAACCAAAAAATCAACAAAATAAAACAATAAAATGAGCAATACTGGGGAAAATAATCAAGTAACACAATAAACCAATTACGCAACAGTACTGAACAATCAATCAACTGAATAAGCATCAAAATGAACAGAAACACAACAAATTAGAGTCTAATCCAAATATTCAAGTATTTTAACAAAAATGACAAAATAACCTCAGAACAAAAGAGCAATGAAATAAGCAACAAAAATGAGCGTAATTTCACAAAATAATCACTGTATTCAACCAAAATGAGCAGATCTGATCAAAACAATCAAAAACAAACAAAGTACCGTAAGCAACATTGTGTATTTTTACATTTGCCTGGTTTTGGATCTGTCACTTTATTGATGACTTTCAATGTGCTCTTGACATTATTATTACCTGATAAAGGAAAAATCCACCAATCACAGTGTGTCTGCCTATGATAAATTCCACATTATATCATTCACTACTTGAATATTTTTTTAAGATACTTTTTTCTCCTACTCTTAAGTGTACATTTTCTTTATGATTCATTATACTTACACAGTAATCATTTCTGTTTATCCACCACTGCTTTTAAGTCTCATTTTGTGGTTGTCAGACATAACGTCAATAGAAACCTTAAGAGTGGAGTTGGAGTGCAGGGCATTTTGTCTACAAAGGGCTCTCGTCTTTGTTATTTTGCCTCAAACTACAAAATGCTTACAAAGCCATAATACTATCAAACAAAGTTGTTCTTTTATGTTTTGTTTTTTTCTGAGGTTAACCATAAGACGGGTGGGTGTGTGAGTAGGAATTAGGTTCTGCTGAAATGGAGAAGGCTATGACTGGAGAACGAGTGACCCAGACACACGACACAGTATCTGTCTGGTGTGGGAACGAGTAAAAAGAGTGTGATAAATGGACACACTCTTAACACTTCCTGATAGCAGATAGAAGCTGATGCGCTGTAGACGACAGAAGACGGGAAGGTAATGCGATCATGGGGCCATCTAAAGTTATCGGAGATGGTCTGAGAACGTCGGAGAGTCCCCGCATAAGGCAATGTATGGACAAGAGTGCCAGAAACGAAGCATCTGCACACATCATAACAAGATGATAAGAAAGAAATGAAAATCATTGAGCTTTCAGAAGAATACCTCCTAATCTCTTGGTAAACGGAGAATGCAGTTTTAACCATATGGTTCATACTTAAAATGGTCTTGGAGAGGCTGTCATTGGCTATAAAATTTAAAATTTAATTAGCAAACTTCATTAGCACAAGGCAAAGTTCAGGCCTAGTGCTGCCATCCATCTGTTTTTGTTCCTCTGGCTCATTAGACCTCTGCTCTGTTTAAAGCTAAGTGGCTCCAGACTAAATCAACATGGCTGACTTCAAGAATTCATCATCCTGTGGTGGGCAGCATATGAATAGTTTGCATATCAGCAGAGTTTAATTGGAAATAATTGCTAAACAGTATATTCTATACAGCTAAGCCTTTAGAAGATATACAAAGGGTGAAAGCACACCTAAGGAATTACAGTGGATATAAAAAGTCCACACACTCCTGTTCAAATGCCAGGTTTTTGTGATGTAAAAAATTGACACCAAGATAAATAATTTCACAACTTTTTCC
>JAQQAE010022424.1:0-10258 GCA_029823295.1 Pseudamia nigra | reverse complement strand
TGATACTACTTATAGTTGGCGGGGGGCAAAATGTTTTCTTCTCCCCTGGGGGGCAAGACAGAGAATTATTAAGAAGCACTGACGTAATATGACTTTCTGACACTGCGTGATGAAGTTTTACCCCGTCAGTAAGCTAGCAGCTAATATCAGCTTTCCCATGAGTCCCCTGGCATGAACAGCCAGTTAGCCCCACTGCCGCTCGTCCAAATATGGTAACATCCTGTTTTTGGCTACAAAATGACAACCAAGACGTGACAACCTGATTGGCCTCAACACAGCCCTTCAGAAACTAATGGGTGACGTCACAGTCAGTTTGTCCAGTAATAAGTAATATATACAGTCTACGGTGGACGCGCATATCTTGAGATGGTGTTCCTGTGAAATCCAGGTGAAAACAAAGGCAAAGTCAGACTGGTTTGGCTTTGTTTCCCAAGTGTTTTGACTGCAAATGAAGAAAATAATAATCACGGTGGGAAAAAAAATCTACAAAATAATTAAGAAAATGAACAAAATTAGAAGGAAAATGAAGAAAATCTAAATCTTATTAAAAACCGGCAATCATAGAAAACTTTATGGGAAAAATCTGAGTCTGGGCTTTTTAATCACTCTCCAAATGAAATAACATTAAGTACAACTTCCCACTTTCCTTTTACGCAACATATGCAGGTGTTTAAAGTGCGAGCTGTGTGAAGTTTGCTGCATGATGAAGCATAAATCGCAGACCCCAGCCCTGTGTGAATAAACCAGCATGTGCGTCTTAGGGGAGATGTCGCTGGCGTTCTATTTAATTAGGTTTCCTTAGCGCGACTGTAAAGAAAAACAATTAGTCTTAATTAAAACCGCTGCGTGCCATTGTGTGGCTTCAAAGTAATAAACCCCAAATAAATAATATCCAGCAGTTTCATTGAGGAGTCACTTTACATTTACCACAGGGAAAACTTCATGCACACTCTTCATATTCATCCTAATTGTCATTGTTTATGCCATGATGAATAATTAAAACAGCTGACCCATTTCATATGGGAACAAGGATATATCACTGTTTATCTCCATGTAAATACAGTGTGTATTTACTTTTTGGATACTTAAAAGAAATTAAAACTGTCCAAAATGTACAAATGTACAGGGGTTTTTTTTTTCTTCCCAGAATCAGCTGCAGAACCATTTTTACTGGCTGAATATTTTTCATTCATTTTGTATTTTCTGTTCATTTTTTTCCCTTTTTCTCCATTTTAGTGATTATTTTGTGGGTTTTTTTTTAAGTCTACTGATCATTATGTTCATTTTTGCCAATTTTGTTTTCATTTTCATTGATATTTGTTCCATATATTAATATAATTTTGTTCATTTTCCTTGCTTTTTCTTTATGTGAATCCTTTTTGTTAATTTTGTTCATTTTCAATGTTTTTTTGGTTCATTTTGCTAATCAATTGATCATTTTATCCATTTGTGTTCATTAATTTGATTATTTTATTCCCTTGTTGTATATTTAGCTAATAATTTTGGGTTTGCTTGCTTATTTTCTTTACTATTTTATCATGTTCAATTGACATTTTGTTATTTTTTATTGATTTTGTTCACTATTTTATCAAGTTCTTGAGCATTTTATTGATCATTTGATTCAATCTCTGTTCATTAACATCATTATTTTATCTTGTTTCCAATTTAATTATGGTTTAGTTATTTTTAAACCCAATTTGTTGGTTATTTTAATCTGTTTCTGTTTAAGAAAATTAACAAAAATTATTTTTATTAGTTTTTCTCTATTTCAGAATTGTTTTGTTCATTTTATTCATTTTGTTGATTATTTTATCAAGTTTTTGTGCATTTTTGTTTATTTTTTTTCATTTTACTGTTTTTTTTATTATTTTTTGTGCAATTTGCAATTTTGTTCCTTTGTTCATTTTAATGATTGTTTAGTTACTTTTAAATCGATTTTGCCAGTCATTTTAATCCAGTTCTGTTTAAGACGATGAATAAAACCTGTTAGTTTGGCAAGTTCAGTGATTATTTTGTTCATTTTCAGTAATTTTGTTGACTACTTTGGTCGCTTTTTGTACAAATTAGTTAATTTTGCTCAATGTTTTATTCAATTTTGTGAAGTTATTTTATTATTTTTATTATTAAAAATTGTTTATTATTTGTCTTCTAATCCAATAATTCGTATGCATAATATTATAATATGTGTATTAATTTTTAGAGATATCTGGGTTCCAATACATAAACAGTTGAAGATAAAACAAAATGTTATTATTTTGTTGCACAGGATGAACTAATTACCGTAGTAATTGTAATTTATGTTGTGTTTTTGCCTAGGATTCTTCACTACCAGTTGTAATATGACGTGGGCTGTGTCAATAATTTATCTTCAATAGCAGAGAGTGTTTATTTTTTTACAGTGTGGGAGACACAGAGCACCAAACACAATAAGAGCCCGGCTGTGATGAATGAAAAGGGTAAATATTGTGTATGTCTGAGCTGCTGAGGCGAAGCAGTAGCCTAAAGACGTACTGAAGAGCACAGGGACTCGCATACACATGAATTTAGTTTAATATGTAGCTTCTCCACATGGGAAGCGAAGCAGAACCAGCGCTGTTCTCCTACCGCTCAGCTCAGAGAATACCCTGTGTGTGTTCCTATGTGTGTATGTGGCTGCAGTTGACTCTATTACTCAGTCTTCATATTCTTCATTTTGCTCCAGGATATGGCAGAATAGGGCCCTGAAGGACTGTTAAAGCCGCTGTTTGGATTATTTGTTTTTTATTAAACATAAGAGAGGATAGTGGGGAAAACACTATGACTGTATTTTCAGTGAGTCACACATGGTTTCTACGTGGATGATGATACACACTGTCTACTCTAAGGAAATTGCTCCTACGATAGCTTTTTTTTCCTCAGTGAAGATATTAGCAGTAGTATTATTGATACACTGAATTTAAAATGTCATCACCATCCTCTTTTTTGCTGTAACTGGACTGTATACCTGGGGACACTTGCACTTGTTACTGTCATGAAATACAATTTATTATGTACTTTTTACTGTAATTTTACTTACGCACAAGTACTATGTTTACCTGGTGATCATTTGCTTGTCTGCAATTTGTACTGTCTTTGTGCAGGGTATAAGACCATGGTCAGACTGTCTAATATTTTTAGTGGTTTAATGCTCAGTGTGTTAGATTTGGCGACTGTGGACAAAGACTTTAGAGAAACAAGACCCTTTTGGTAAACCTGCAGCCAATCCTGTTTGTTGTACCAAACTCTGTTCTCATGACGATCAGACCCAAACATCACACTCTCAGACTCTCTTAGCAAATAGATTCTTTATTGTAAAACACTTGCACATAGGAAGCAAGTCCCATCAGCAAGATGGAGACACAAGTGCTCAGATCATTCAAAGTTTTATACCCTTTGTCTGAGGCCAGAATCAATTGGTTGCTTATCTATAATACACATAGTCTGCAAGGCTCACATCGAAACAAAAGCCTTGGCTGGCAGTTGCTTCATTTTCAGACTGAGATGCTGCTTCATTAAACCAAGATGGTGCCACACCCAGTGAAACTTTGTGGATGGTTGATCATGTGCATATGGATCTTTGTGGGATTGAGTAAGTGGTTAGAGATAAGTTCTGGCAATGTCTAGGAACTTAAAACACTTACATGTTTGCATTACTGTGTTGATTATTTAGCTCAAGTATGGCAGAGCAAATTTTGTTGCATTTTCTCATGCAATGACAATTTAAATATTCTGTTCGGTTAGAAAAATAATTGGATCAAACAGGTGATGAACAGGTGACCCAAAGCATACAGAATGTGAGAGGTGGCAGAACTAGAGAACCGTTTTGTGATGTTTTGTAAGTTTGTAATATGAAAATAATTGACTTACGGTATGATTTTACTGCTAGGAAGAGATGTTGATCTATAAGGGAACTGATCCCCATCTAGCTGACAGATGACATGTGGGCAAATTAATTGATATTTCTGGGCAATCATGAACATGATTGCTGCAACCCTCCTGACTCCGCCCACTTAGGACCCCACAAGTGAGTACAGCTTCATATCATTAGCAAAGCCAGTGCTAAATTATCTTCCTACACAAAAGGTGTCTGCAGTGGAGTCACAGCCTTGTCACGTAATGAGGTGGTGTCACATGACTTGCTCCCAAACAACTGATATTTCACAAATTATGTGATTTGATGGAAAAGGACATTCTATCAACTAGTATTGCAATGGAGATCAAGTCATGACTAAGAGCATAGTGTATTAAAACTGAGTGAAGAAACTGGACATTCTCCACAGGAAGTCCACAACAGCAACCATGTATTATAAATATATCTTGTCATACACTAAAAAAAAGGGGGCGGGGGGTTCCTTGGCATAGAGTTGATCAGGTTGTTAATTGTGGCCTGTGGAATGTTGGTGCACTCCTCTTCAATGACTGTGTGAAGTTGCCGGATATCGGCAGGAGCTGGGACACACTTGCGGCTTTCAGAGAGTGCGGACGCATTTCTATCTTGCTCCCGTCCCAGCTTTCCCTGCTTGCTGTGTCGTGTCTGTGTGTTTGCTTCGTTCCCTGACAGAGTCTCTGCCTAAACCCAAAAGCAACATGGAATTTACCAGCTGGACATCAATGCAATTGACACGCTGTCTTGTACAGGAACACGGGTCTGGGGGACCTGAGGGTCCTCAAGGGACAGCGGCTGCCAGACGTGAGGATCCGTGGGATGCCTGGAGATTGATGTGTTTTTGAGACGCTGACCACTGAGGATGTGGTGGACATTTATCTATTTGGAACCATGATAACAGGATTTCTGCTGATTGGCTTGGATGTTTTCCTGGTGTATCGAAGAAGAAGATGGAGAGAGCTGTTCATAAAGCTTTGTCTCCAATTTGAGCAGTTGGGAAGGGCACTGGCAGCACAACATGGGACGTTTACTGAGTTAAATTGAAGAGTGAGTTACAACACGGAAGTGCTGGGGTCTCTTTATAGGTTGTCTTTTGAGGTCCAGTACCAAAAATACAGAATTGGAGTAACTGAAAAAATTCAATTCTTTCTACCTCTGAAAGTTTGACTAACTTATCTTTTGTTTTTGTTTTTTGACTCCCTTTGCCAGCCTTGGAGTGTTATGGGCGCAGCTGCAACCCCCCTTGGAGGAGACACTGCTTAGAGAATGAAGTCCCTGTGTGGTCAAAGTGAACTCTTACAAACATGTGTCGTCATGGCAACTGCAATGGGATTGTGCTACTGTACAAGGATCTTTGACTTCCCTACCAGGACTGATAAGACACAATGCATCCAGCAGGCATTATTTACACTTGCACTCACACCCAAGACTCTCTGATACTTATTGCTTTGTCAATGAATGTTTGTGTGGCAACTTGTCTGCTAACTGTGCATTTGAGGTGTTTTTCTATGTGACCATAATTTTGCTTCTTATGGAGCCTAATTCTGGAAACTCTCCTTCCCATTGTATTCCCCCTTCACTTTCTCCCAACGGCCAAAGGAGCAGCAAAATGAGAAAATGTATTTCATTGTTGATGGAAACATTTAACAATGACAATAAATCTGATTCTGTAAACACCGATCCAGAGCATCCCAAACATGCTCAATGGGTGACATGTCCGGTGAGTACGCTGGACACGGAAGAACTGGGATGTTTTCAGTTTCCAGCAATTGTGTACAGATCCTTGCAACATGGGGCCGTGCATTGTCATACTGCAACATGAGGTGATGGTCGTGGATGAATGGCACAACAATGGGCCTCAACAATGGGATCTTGGAGGTGTAGATGCTGGATGTGGAGGTCCTGGGCTGGTGTGGTTACACATGATCTGTGTGAAGCTGTGTGAGGCTGGTTAGATGTACTGCCAAAATGTCTATAACACTTTCAGAGATGGTTTATGGTCAAGAAATGAACGTTCAATTCACAGGCAACAGCTCTGGTGGACATTCCTGCAGTTAGCATGACAATTGCGTGTTCCCTCAAAATTTGCAACATCTGTAGCATTGTGTTGTGTGATAAAACTTCACATTTTAGAGTATCCTTTTATTGTGGCCAGCCTAAGGCACACCTGTGCAATAGTCATGCTGTCTAATCAGCATCTTGAAATGTCACACCTGTGAGGTGGATGGATTATCTTGGTAAAGGAGAACTGCTCACTAACACAAATTTAGACAAATTTGTGAACAACATTTGAGAGAAATGGACCTTTTGTGTACATAGAAAATATTTTTGAGTTCAGTTCTTGAAAAATAGGAGCGACGGCCTGTGGCTCTGAGGCCACATGTGGCTCTTTAACAGTTCTCCAGTGGCTCCCGAGGCTTTGTCCAATAATGGAAGTAGCAAAAAGATTAAATATGAACAAAACAATCAATAAAATGAACAAAAATGAGCAAAACATTAAGTACAATGAATAAAAATGAACAAAACTTAACTAGATAATAAATAAAATTAATAAAATAAGTTGCTTTTAACATGTTGCCAAGCTAAAATGTGCCTCATATGTCATGTGGTACATAAAGGGTTCAGATATTTTTTGTGGCACGAGACACATTTTTTCTTTCTTTGAAAATCTAGCTTTTCAGGATGTAAAGTTTGCCAACCCCGGGTTTAAGGGATGAGGTAGGATATATTAGATCTAATATGTATTAGATATATTTAGATGATGGTAGCAACTAGTCCTCCATATGACCCGCAAGTGAATTTATTCCTATCCTCAACTAAACCCAGGACATCGTTATCTGAAAATTGTTTTTTTTTGGAAAGGGGACAGAAAACACACAAAAACATAGAGTATGAAAGACACAAACATGGTCTTCTGGGTGTCCTTCATGTGCCCTAGTTGTGCAGCCATAATCCCTATATTACTTCTTTTCAATACTTTGTCCTTTGTACAAAGTCACTACTTAAATGTAAAAAGTAGCCTTAGGTCATAGTGTGCATGAACAAATGGTGCATACAGTTGTTTTCAGAAGGATGAATCTGACTGGGTCTTAAAGTGATTAATAATTACAGCTGTAAATCATGTATTTAACCCCCTAACATTCCAAAAACACCCAAGAGTGCTTACACCTCCTATTATGAGAGTTTTAAAAACCAAAAACACAGCCAAGAGTTGCATGCATAAGTCGTTTGGTTTCAGAAATCTTGAATGAAAATATGCTGAATTCAAATAACTGACTACTCATGACTTGGAGCTAAAGGATGACAGCCAAAAACTAATAGAATTTCAATTTTATAGTTATCCTGACAGGCAGCAATATCAGCACCAACAGCAACTTGTCACTGACAGGAAATACCTACATTTAGGGAAGTCAAATATAGCCGGTACAGACTTTGGCACCCACTTGCATTTGACTTTGATCAAATGATCTATGTTGGAAAAGGCTTTAGGTATCAGTTCAAATGTTATCTGTTATCTGTTGGACATTAGTGCTCCTTGGCAGGGCCAGACCTTCCTCATTGATTCCACTTGCATTGTCAAACTTCAGGTGCAGTTCAAACTTTTACCACTCTAACATGTGGTCGCTTTTCAAAGAGCTTAATTAAACTAATTATCAGACCAGAGCTCTGTTTGATAGTCAAAGTGATTAAAGTTTTAGTGTGAAGACCTTCTGACAGTGTATTATCAAACCCTTATAATTTCCTCTGTAATTTAGAATTAATTGGAAATAACATGTACGCTGCAGTGGGCATATAGTGTGGCCCTCTAATCTATGGCCTTTGAAAGTGGTTGAGATAAAACTAACCTTTTTATACAGGTTCAAGTTAATTAAATCTCCTTTTAATTGTATTTTAATACAAATTGCACATTACCTCCACTAATAAGTCTCCTCGAGCCTGTCAAAAAAAGCATTGAATTGAGAAAAGAGGAAGGGGGGAGGGTTGGAGGGGAGAGAAAGTAGTCATTTTTTTTTTCTTTTTCTTCTTCATTTTCTGAGAGGAGTGAAGTGTCAGCGAATTCAGGGTGGCGAGGGCAAAATTAATTATTTCAGCTTGATAAAGCTTTTCATCTCTCTGACTCCTTGCACTGAAAAAGCCAATTAATGATGTCAAACATGCTCTCCCTCTCCAGGGACAGCCTCCGCTCTGATGAGTGTGTTTACTGCAATGGGACAGACTGGTGTGAGCAGTATACGTGTGTGTGCGTGTGTGTGTGTATGAGCATGTGTGTGCGTTACCTCCCCGCCCACTGCAGGACCTTCCTTCCTAATCAGAACCCACCTGTCAGGCTCCTGCCTCATTATCTGTGTACAGAGAGGGCATTTTGTCAGGGCAGCTCCTTCAGCAGCCGGCAGCCTTCTGGCCGCCAGCGGGAATGTATGGCACTGTCCTCCGTGAGATAATTCACTTAATTATTGGGCAGAAGTGAAGCAGGAGAAGGTCAACACAAAGCTTAGTGCGTATGCTTCTTGTTTCAAGTATCCGGCTCCTGAGGAAAGGTTAGCTGACTAATTAACTGAGTGGGAAATTCTCTTATCTTGTGTTCCTCTTGAACCAAGAGGTCAGAGGTCAAGCTGAGCTACAACCACAACTGGAAAAGAATTTACTGATGTGCTCAAGTGCACTAAAACATTACAGGACATTTACATGCATGATTGAACATGAAGCTGTGCCTCTGTAGAGTATGCCTTGCTCGGCACAAGGGATATTAAACTACCATGTACCTATTTACAGGAGACATTTTAACTCTTACGCAGAAAATGCACACTTGTGATACCTGTAGTTCAGCATGGTTGCATTCCATTTCAGTGCAACACTCCCAGGGTTTTGGTTCGTTCATCTTGGCCTGACTTTCTGACACACTGACATGGAGCTGATCCCTCATTAATTAAGATCAACTGTGTTTATCCTGCGGAGATGAGTCAAAATGTCTGCTGTGGAGAAAGGCCTGTTGTCATTTGGAATTAGGGTTAAACTGTGCAACATTAATTGATGTAAGCTGCTGCTAAAATCCAAACTAGAGAAAGTACAATTAATAATTGTAGCAACAATAACGGGGCAGAAGTGTGCCATCTTGATAATTAGTGTATTCTGTGTCGAAACTGTAACAAAGAGGGGCACCTGTGCATATGGATGCACAGATGGCTTGGAAGATGCGGACAGTGTGATGAGTCCATTTCTATTCACCTTTGTGCAGGGAGGGGGGTGATATTGTTGCTCTCCCTGCATACTGCATGTCAAATGACCTTCAATGAAGCTGAAATTAAACCTCTACTCTAAAGTGCATGGTGCAGGTCATGCTTAAAATTTCATGTGCCCAGCTTCAGTTAACATGTTTTTGATTACAGGAGGGCTCAAACCATCACGTTGATAAAGGGTTGTTCACAGGTTTTTGACTTGCACATTTTTAATTTGTGCTGGTGGTTGTTTTGTAAAGCCAAACATTTCCACTTTGATTCAAATGTCGACAATAATGAGTGTTGTACTTTTTACTTTGACTTATCAAGTTTATCTAGTTCTTAATGTCAAATTTGAAATCTTTGAAAGAACCTATCAAAGAGAAATTATGTTACTTTAACTAGTGACTGGATTTTCAAAGGCCAACCTCTGAAAAAAAGTCTGACAATTCTTTATGTAAATTATTTGATATTGAAGAACTGTAGACACAAGTCATATGATCCTTTAAGGCACACGTGGTATATGGTGTGTGCAAGTTTATTATCCCGTTCAGGCAAAAATGATTTACTTGTGTGAATATTAGGAACAAGTTATTATTTCAGGCAAAGAAGATAAAACATACAACCTTTTGGGCTTTAGTGGCCCTAGAAGCTCCAAATAATGAATACTAAAATAAACAAATGAATATGCATTCCTGGACATGAAACAGAAAGAAGTAAGTCAGTAAATCTGGGGTTGAATAGCCAACTAACCGCAGTTTTTGTGTTTTTAGGCATGTTTTTCCTCATAGTCAGTTTCAGTGCCAAGTATTAAAAGTTTGTACAGTGGAACCTTGGACAACGACCGCTTCTGACAATGACAAATTCGAATACCGACGAAAAAAACTGCAAAAAAATTGAACCGCACGAATTATCCGGACGACGACGCCCGGTTCATGTCTGCGTCACTTCCGGGTCTCGACGAAAATGACCTGGAAGTCAGAGTGCTAGCGGCTAGCACTAGCCACTAGCGCTAGTGCTAGGGAAGCTAGCGGCTAGCTAGTGCTAGCCGGCTGTGAAAGAAGACTGCCTCACCATCGGCATCTATGAATCAGCTCAACTCCTTAATGCAGAACCCGACAGCGTGGTCCTGTGTGTC
>JAQQAE010022423.1:0-10258 GCA_029823295.1 Pseudamia nigra | reverse complement strand
TACACATATTTTTGGTGACAATATTGATTTCTTTAGTATACGATGCAGGGTAATGTACAGGTAGCGGTTGAGATTATCTTGCAGTAACATAATCTCAAATGTGGTCTCACTATACATTCATTCTTAATTATTACAGTATGATTTCAATACCAATTTGACAAATGTACAATATAATTTCATCGCTTAGCTAGCATCTAGACCAGGGTTTGGCGACCCGCGGCTCTGGAGCCGCATGCAGCTCTTCAGCCCCCCTGCTGTGGCTCCCTGCAGCCTTGACAAAATTTCATATAAATTTAAACTATGCATTATATTTTTACACAGCGCACTTGTTATCCAGATAATAAACACAATAATGGCAAAACGGTTAAATCACAGACAGTTCCATTCACTATTAGACAGCGCATATTCGGATATTCTGCTGCATAACAAAGCCCTGTCTGTCCAGAGGAGAGGTGCTGAAAATTTGTGCCGCTTGTCTGCAAACTTGTGTGAAAAAATTTCCTGGAAAGCAAAGGCCTCCCCTATCCCAAACTGGAAGAGCAAGTCACCCTAATGTGTTGAACACAAGTCTCACTTACTACTTATGAAGATTAAAGGCACGTCTTACAGCCCTGATATAGAGAAACTGCGCATTGATGTCCAGAAACAGAAAGAGTTCACAGGTAAAAGCAAAATGTCCAACTAAGCGACACGGGCAACACAGCGACGCCACCCTCCCGTTGCTAGGCAATACTCCAACTTATCGAGATGGGCAAAAGGTATTACTAACATCCAAATACAAAAGAAATTACACTATTGTCGTCTAGGAGCACAACTAGTATATCTATATAAAATAATAAACTGTGTTATAATAATTTAAAGATCAAGTATGCTTTGCGGTTCCAGGCAAATTGTATTTGGTGGGAGAGACGGTAGATGCTATTTTGCTCACAAAGGTTGCCGACCCCGATCTAGAATGTGAAATCCACTCATGTGTGTCACGTTCTAAATTGTAATAAAAGCACAGTTAGTTTCTTCAACTTTCTGTTAGACTTTAAATCTAATAAAAATAATAATAACAATTACGTGATAATTGTGATCTTAATTATTGATGGTTATTAAACTTAATGTCAGGATAACATTTTTGCCCATATCACCCAGGGCTATGGACCAGCGCATGTGTTACAGCATCTGTTATAATGCTTTTCACTTCCTGAAGTAAAAAAGCTGTGTTGCATATTTAGGAAATGAGGACAAATTGAGTGTCGTAAACAGATGCATATAGATAGAAATCACCCACAAATTCAGCAGTGAGAAGCTTTCTAATGACATATTTTCATTAGATTTCTGGTTTATCCAACGAGCTTCACATTTATATATTGCAGAATTATGCACCTATGGGGAAAAAATGCAGCAGGTTTAAATGTAAGTGATTATTTTTCCAGCTGTCAGTGCGGTTCAGAAAACACAATGTCTGCTCATTGGATTGGAAATACAGTAAGTTAAGTTTAAATGGACATCACTTTGTTAGCTTCTTATGTAATTCATGCATGAATACATGAATTCCCTTAGCACTCTGCATAATTATATTGTTGGACAGATATAAAATTAGTGGTGCTGTAACATGATCATGATTCCATTTATAGTTTGCAAATTATAAGTGCTCTTTCTTTGAAATATTGAAACAAGTTACAAGGAATAAGTGTTCTCTGCATACTGGATGAATTCAGCTGTACCCATTATGTCATCAACTGCTTGATGCGGTATAATCTAACAATGAGCAGCCTTGATCATTTATTTTTTTTAGATAATCTTGTTACTGGGTCTCTGTTGCTGTTTCCATGGTACCTAAACCAGCAGACTGTGCATACTATTTAGTATTCAATATGCTGGTTACAATATGCTGGTATTCTGTATTCAGGAACTTGATGAATAAAGAATTTAGAAAATTGGATTTGCTGGAATCAGAGGGATTTCGCTTGAATCCTCCGATGAAAGTTACGGTATGTGTGGTGGAATATGAGTGTCTATTATGGTGCAGCGGCAGCTCGAGCAGTAAATAATGCATTGGCTTTAATCGCCTAATGGTTTCAAAATGTCCAGCATTTCATAACTACCCTCATTCCTCTTTGCGTATAATCATCTGATATGAGATATAACCGAGGGAGATGTTCCATTTGATTTTGGCTGCAGGGCCATGGAGATGCTTCGAGTACTTCCTTCCTGAGCTGGTGACTGAGCAGAGATTGGCCTCAGATTATATGGCTTAGACACAATCAGAGGAATGTTTGACTCACTAACATTACTACTGCTGTCCATGACTGTCAAAGCAAGGCAGCACAAATGTAACCTATTGTTATCATGTCGATTCACCCTTCTTCATTGCGATTAGTAAAACGGAGAACTGTCCTTCATTGAAAACCATGCTCCTTATCTCTGATACTGAAGGTTTCATCGCTCACACACACTGTCAAAGATGGACTGAGGCAACAGAGCCTGTACTTTTTCAACAATTTTCCACTGTGATAAATATTATGTTGGCGCATGAGTAAGCAGTCAGAAAATAGCCGCGGTATTCAGAACAGACCCTGATAGAACTTTAACAAATTTAAAGGATATATGCACTGTTTATGACAATTAAGAAACAATAAATCTGTCACAGTACAAAAATAATATACCCCACACTACAGAGATGCACCATTGTCTTGGCTTGTGACCAGAATCAATGGAAAATGACTGACTGCTTGTGGTTGTCAAGTACATGTTACAAAAATGTTGGGGAATATTTAAAAAGTGCAGGTTCTAAAAATCTGACTGAGCCGATTAGTTCATCACTAGTAAATTATCCTCAAAATACATTTGTTATTCACTTTGAAGGTCCCATACTGTGAAAATCTATTTTGGGGGGTTTGCTGCTTCATATGAACTCTGTGTTGTAAAATAAAAGATGTGAAAATATGAACTTACTCCGTACTGTCAGCCCTGAGAAATCCATTGACAGCAGGAAAAACAAACTGTATTGGATTTGTGTGATCTCAAGATTCAACCCGCCTTGAATCATATTCAAGCAATAATTTGCCCCGCCTCCATGTGCCAACGACCAACATTTACATAATGTTTGTTAGAAAATTACCCCTGAAAAGTGCATTATTCTGTGCTCACAGTAGCCTTGTATCAGATACCAGGGTGCCTTGAAAATGACTTGCAGTTCAACCAATCAGAGCATTTTCTTTTGTGGAAAAGTGGGTATTTCTAAGGGAAAACAGAATGAATGTGGCAGGGAAAGACAAAATCTAGACAATTTTATCATCACCTTTACATAACTATTTAATGCACAGATACTAGATAAGTAGTAGATATAAATTTAAGTGTTAATATATGGACCCTTTAAAAATATTTTAGAGATTCTCTGCATGGTTGATAGTTGTTACATTTGTTGTTCAACCATTGGTTCAATTAATGATGCTCTAGTCTAAAGGAATTCTCAAAGTTTTAATAATTTGGCGACAGTGCAAGACACTAGAGTGTTTATTTGATAGTCCAGACAAGCCAAATTTATTCAGAAAAAGAATAAAGATCAGTAAACCTTTTAAAGTACCTACTTTTGCCAACTATAAATAAGCCACTGAGGGACTGCTCCCAATTCAATGTGTGTTTTACCTCCAATTAAAGCAGAAATCCCAGTTTAAATGCGTATTTATAACCTTAATCATCATTAGACTGCTTGAACTGTTTGGCCAAGTATACTACAGTATGTTATAGATTTTCGTTCACTGTTGGATTTATTTTAATTGTAGCAGCAACAAACATGTTTTCATGTGTTTTTATGTGTCCCTGTGCTTCCAGGTTTTTACATGTACATTGAAACCTCACGGCCACGAAAGGAAGGCGACCAGGCACGGCTTCTTAGTCCATTTTTCAATGTAGCACCCAAAAACCCTTATGGCATCACAAACCCACCTGCCTACTGCTTCGGTTTCTTCTACCACATGTATGGTAAACACATAGGTAAGACAAGCTTCTTATATGCTCAGTTTGTGTGGAAATATAATAATTTTTCACATATCGACTATGGAAAAGATTGTCCTAATTTGTACTCATGGATAAATAATTAATGGAAAACTGGGGTAATTATAGGCATTCTCCTATCACTGTTCCTGTTGTGCTCGTAAGCTTACAGTACCCTGGCAGAATGGTACCGTCCATACCCTTGAAGTTTTGGCCTGATAATTTACATGCATAAGTTTACACATGCAGGTTCTCTGGGATTTTGACAGACCCTTGCACATTTTATCCAGTGCTGCACTGACTTACTGGATTCTGAGCCATGGGGAAAGTAACAGAACAGTCAAAGGACCTGTGAGAGAAGGTGTTAAAGGATCTACAAAATATCCAAATATTTGAGAATAGCAGTCAGTAGTGTTCAAACTCTGATAAAGAAGTGGGAAATGAGCGCTCCTGTCAATATGAAGCCACCACTGCTGGGAAAATTGTTTGCAATGGAAAGAAAAATCCACAAATAACTTCAACTGACAGATACAGGCTTCTCTACAAAAGTGATACAGCAGTTTCAAGATGCACAGTAGGGAGGCACTTGAAAAAAAATGGGCTATATGATGAGATGACAGAAGAAAGCCATTACTACACCAATGAAACAAAACAGTCCACCTACAATACACCAAACAACACTCAAAACTTCTGGAAAACATCACTTGGAGTGATGAGACCAAAGTTTTGGAGAGGAGTCAACAAGGCCTATGATGAAAAAAAAGGACACCATCCTTACTGTAAGGCATGAAGGTGGATCTCTGATGTTTAGGGGTGTGTGCACTACAAGGAATTTGGCCAAAATTGATGGTAAGGTGAATGCAGCATGTTATCAGGAAACACCGGAGGACAATTTGTACTCATCAACCTGGATGCTCCCCATGGGACACACTTAAACCTTCTGGCATGGCAATGACCCAAAACACAAGGTCAAGTGGACCCACCAAGGGCTACAGTAGAAGAATTGAAGTGGCCGTGGCAGTCTCCTTGCCTCAGTACCATTTTACCACTTTAGGGAGATCTCAAACACGCAGTTCTTACAAAGCAGCACACAGATTTATAGGACTAGAGGCTGTTTGTCAAGAAGAATGGGCAGCTTTACCATCTGAGAAAATAAAGTACCTCAACACGGAAGACTACAAGCTGTCATTGATGCCAGAGGGGCCAATGCACAGTATTAAGAATTAAGGGTATGCAAACATTTGAACAGGCACTATTTCAGTATTTTTCTTTTTTGTTATGTTTTCTTTAATGATTGTGCTGCTGTATTTTGAGAAGTATATTGAGAAATACAATTTCTGCCAGGGTAGTATAAACTTACGAGCAAACTGCAACCAAAAGTAGCTTGAAGTGAAATTCAAATTACTTTGACAATCCACTGCTAAATTAATAGCATGCATTTTTATTTGTGCAGGACTAAAATCACTGTCAGTGAGGAAATGCCACAAGATTATTTCTCATAAAAGTGCTTCATCATACATCTGTGGGACAGAGCAGCTGCTTTGAAACATCAATGGAGAGATGGTGGGGCTTTCTTTTCTTTCCATAAAGGAAACACAATAGTCACGCAGCAGAGAAAAAGGAAAGCATCTCTGTGCTTTCCTGTAAGCTCTGGAAATTCACTCATTTCCAGAGCGCTTGTCCCCATGGTGGATGAAGTGAGGAGGAGTAGTGAGTTTTGTGCTTTCATGCTGAATTTTTGTAAGTGCTGCTGTCAGATGTTGCAACCAAAAGATATCTCATTTTTGCAACAAACCTCTTCAAAGGTGTGTACACAAATCCCGGGTGTTAGCTTTTACATTCATCTTCGAATGTCGATAACAACTGTGTACGGACCATTTGAAGAGGGCAGACTCACTGAAGGAGCACTCTGAGGCTTATATGTCAGAGTCTGGCTTCCTTCACTGGGGAACCAATCACCCCTCCAAGAGCACTCCTGTTTTGAGTATGCCTTTTGTGTGTGTGTGATTGGGAATGTACTGTAGCAGGAGAAATAGCAGATTTACACAGTGCTCAAGGCCTCTAGTGGTGATTTGTCTCAGATTCACCCCTTATCGTTAGATACTGCAGTGGTTCATGCCACAGGTCTGCTGGATTCTGGGTCATTGTGAGAGCAACATTGTCAGTATTTATCATACAATTCTGTATATTTTTGTAATGCAGCTAGTTGAAAAAGTATCCTGGAAACTGAAGAAAGAAGATCCACAGGCTATACGTTAGCATAGTACCATAGGGAAAAGTCATTATACAGTGTCATACAGTATCTTAACAAAAATTTAGATTGCAGATTGCGTACTAGAGCAGGGGTTTTCATCCAGTAGTCCATGACCCCCTGGTGGTTCATGAAGGTATTGCAAGTGGTCCCTGACCATGTAGGTTCAATGTCTAGCCAGCACCATCTTCAGTGGTGCTGGGGTGAATTTCCAGAGTTTGCAGCAAAAGCAGTAAAGTGTCTTTTTTACCTTTTGCAACTACAGTACTTATCTCTGTGAGAGTGGATTTTCCACACCGGCATACCTGAAGAAAAAGTACACAGCAAGACTAAAGCCAGAGAAGGTTAAGGTTATTCACTCTAAGCTCATTTATGAAACACAACTTTATGTGCATACTCTATTTGTGACTTTTCAATCTTGTTTTACATTTTGTATAAACAGCTATTGTGTGTTGCATTGTGAGTGTTGGCTTGAAATTTTGGAGCAAACAAAGCATCTGGACTGAGACACTTTATGAGTTTTTGTGATTGTCATTGTGTTTTTATACAGCATTTTCCCATATTGGATGTAAGGCGATGCTAAATATGTCTGTGTAAATGTTTATGAACTCCGGTGGGTTCTGACACAGACGCATTGATCCTCTGTTACTAATCTACTCAGTTAAAACCACTTGAATCTCTCCCAAACCGCCGCAGCTCCCACAGAGGTCTCTGATTAATCAACAGTCCAGCGCCAATGTGTGTCAGGTCAGTGCAAACACATTTGGCAGTTCATCACAGACATTGCTGAAGCTGTGCAGTCCTGTGCTGTTAAACCTCAGCACACTAGATGATGCAGTCTGCCCTGTACCATACAGTATTTTGTACTGGCTGTTACATGTTGTATCCCAAGCGCACAGTTGTCTTTCATTTTTATCTACCAGCAGCTGCTCTGATAACAAACACACTCCAGGCATTCTATGCCTGGGGTGTGTTATGTGTTATGCCTGTGTCTGTGCTATTGGCTATTAACTGGACGCGAAGAAATCTTCGCGTTTAAATCACCTGGTGTGATTCCAGAATATAGTGTCAGAATATTGATGCCAGAACATTGTGTCAAATAGTCGACAACCTGCTCCTGAGTCGAGTCCTGAGTGCACACCTTTGACACATTCACCTTAAAAAGCCCACTTATTCTAGTCTTGGCAATTGTAAAGCTGCCTAGAAACCCACCTTTTTAAAATCTCCACACACTTGATTGCATTCTCAGTGATCTGTTTATATGCACAACAAGTGTGGATGTACTGTAGATTAAAGGTACAGTAGCCATGAAGCACAGTTTGGGTTTAAGACTGTGGCTTTTTAGTCCAGACCACATGGTGCTCCCTTGAGATTCTACAGTTGCTCTGGTCTGAACCACTTAATGATGTAAGCCTGGAGCATTCATTCTTTCCACACAGTAAAAAATTCAAGTGATTCAAAATAAGCCACTATAAATCATTCATTCTGATTGCTGGAGTGAGAAAGTAAGGAGAAGGAGAAGGGGCAATGACCAAATGATCCAGGCAATGAACAAAAATGAAGCAAATTGATAAACAAAATCATCAAATTTAATGAAAATGAGCAAAATTAGACAAAATACCCAAGAAAAGGTAAAATAATGAACCAAAAATGAACCAAAAATAACAACGAAAATTAACTAATTAATTGGCAACCCATTAAAAACACTCCACACACCATTTTGGTCCCAACCCTTAGTTTGGGAAAGGCAACAGAACATTTTTACAATTGGATAAGAATGTTTGGTGCCACTGGAGAGGGGCTAAAGAGACGCTTACGGCTCTGGAACCGTGGCTTTCAGACCTCTGAACTATACCAAGAACAACTTTTCTAACAATTCTCTGTGAGATTATTTTGGTCTGAACATGAATCCAATTACTGCATTCACACCTGAGCAAATACACCACACCAAGGGAGGAACGAAACTAAGTCCAAATCAAACAGACGAAGGGCTGCAGGTGCAAAAAAAATGCTATAGTCTAAAAATAAGAAACTAGAAATTAATTTCACTTAACAAAATAATAAAAAAAATAGCGAAAACAGTGTGAGAAAACTCTGCATAGTGAGTCACTGAATGAGGGGATGGGGAGATACAGTTTTGTACTCATTAAACTTGAACTTGAAGTTCAGTAAACTGTGAAATCGCTACAGGCATGCTGGTGATCAGGCTTGCTGTTGATAATACTTTTACAGCAAGCATTTGGCTGCATTTACCCCGGTGCTCTAGTGAGACATCGGTCGTATCAAGACGTTCTCCACCCTCCACCTGCTCTGCGCTGGACGTGCTGCTGTCTCTCCTATTACCAGTCTCTCATTGACTCTGGTGGCTTATGCATGTTTTATAAGATACTGTTTTCTCTTTTTGTTTCTCTTTTTTCACCCTCTTACAGATTAGTTTTATAGCTTAATTCGAATGAACAGAATCTGTACCACTCTTACATGTCTTACATATATCTATGAAAGACTTGCTTGTTAATTTTATTACTTTTGTTAATTTATCCGTAAGATGGCGCTACGGATGGCTGCCTCAGTACTTCACTTTCAAGTACTGTGTGTTTTTCTGCTTTTTTTGTGTACCTGCACACTCAAACTCCACCACTTTCAATAGGGATGAGCTTCAAAACATCTGACAGCTCACGTCGGACATTTTTCCAACAAGGTGAAGAAAAATATGCTTCTACATACATGAAGGTTGCTGTACAGATGTCACAGTGCTTCATAAACATTACGACTCAGACCTAGAGTTCCTCGTTCTGAACTGCAAACCTTTTTATTCACTGCGAGAGTTTTCCTCTTTCATCCTCATCAGTCTTTACATCCCACCTCAGGCTAACCTGAGTCAGGCTGTACAGCAGCTTTCGGAACAGATCACCTGTTTTGAATGAGAACACATGCTTACTCTGCTTATTATTTTAGGGACATTAACAAAGCAAAACTAAACTATGAACTGCCGAGATACAGATAAGATGTAAATTGTCCCACCAGGGACAACAACTCTTTGGACCATTGTTACACCATTCTGAAACATACTTATCACTCTGTTCCTCGTGCAGCTTTGGGACACTCTGACTACTGTCTGATCCACCTTATTCCAACCTACATGCAGAAACTAAAATTTGCTAAGCCTGTAGCCAGTGAAGAAATGGACCAGGAACTTCTGGACTGTTTTGACTCCACCAACTGGAGTGTTTTTGAAGATACAGCCACCAACCTCAATGAATTAGCAGACGTCTTACATCAGCTTTTGTGAGGATGTATGTGTGCCAACCAAGACGTTCCACACATACAACAGAAATAAACCCTGGTGCACTCCAAAACTCAGCCACCTTCATTGAGTGGCGACAGTGTGGAGAGGCCTGCAGGAGATCACCAGCTACAGGAGACACCCTGCCCCCACTGCTGAAGCCAACAAAGCCCTGGTTGATGAACTTAGAGCATACTCATGCTAGGGCCATTTTGGCTTGAGCCAAGCCAGAGTGTGTTTGCCCCCCCTCCCCACTCCCCCGCTGGTCTGCGTTCACACTGAAAGTTCTGAAACTGGCTGAGGCGCAGATACATCTGCCCATAGATCTTGTTACAATACCTACAGGTATATACAACTTTAACTGTGTGGCATATTATGTGAGTCCTTTTTGGTCACATACAGCCTTCTACTGGATTATATAAAGTGGCGATTTTCTGTTTCATCGTGTTGTGCAGATGTAGACGGAGCAAGAAAAGAGACTTGTATATCTGAAACATGTCGGCTGCATGTATTCGCGCGTGAGCAACTGTGCCAGGCTGTCACCCAACTCCTCCAACCAGGAAGGGTTCCGCACCAGGAAGTGTTCCGTGCCAGGAAGTGTTCCGTGCCAGGAAGCGTTCTGCACCAGGAACCAGCATGGCATGAATTGCCAATGTGACTACGCCCTTAATGCCTTCTACAGCAGATTTGACAATGTCCACTCCACACCTGTCTCTTGCGTTTCTGCAGCTCTTTTT